>JPYR01000083.1:116478-129772 GCA_000775305.1 Belgica antarctica | reverse complement strand
AAGAGTAGCTTACATCCGCTCAGTCGTCTTTATTCTGGTGATCAACGTCGCTTTGTTGTTTAAAAACGTCACTCTCCCAGTCGTCGAGTCGTCATCTGGCGCACCGATCGGTGAACTCATCAAAGGATCCGTCAAGAACTTGGTTTTCATCGTTCAGCACTCACAATACAATTGCGCATCACTCGTCGTATCCGGACTTCTGGTTCTCTACGCCTTAGACCTACTCATCTTCGAACACCACCTTGCCACATCCTTCCAGTTCAACAGCGAAGGCACCGGCGCTGAACTCTTACTTCGTTTCGCAACATTCCCGTTCTTGCTCTCTTTTTTGCCTCGGTTCCTGTTCATCCAGAAGCTCAATGTCAATTACTACTTACTTGGAGCTGTCACAATCGTATTTATCCTTGGATTGTCATTGAAACGATGCAGCAATTGCCTGAAGTACGAATACCGCATGAAACCATCGGATGCTAAATTTAGAGGTAAGAATCGAAAAAAATTCTATGTTGTTGAAGCTGCTTCCAACTCTCTGAAGTGCTATTCAAGCTCTAGTCAAGAAATTTATTGTTTATCAAACTGTTTTCTCCTTTCCGTAGATCTCGTGACCATCCCGACGTTCCAGAACCACCGAATCATCGCATCTCGCATGTACTCAAAGGTCCGTCTGCCAAATCTTCTCGGTGAAATCGTTCTTCACCTTGCCTTGCTGGTTCCGCTCGTTGTCAAGTTCAGCGGTGTATCTTTCATCGGCATCGTCTTCATCGTTGCGTATCTGATCTACCGATCGGTCGTCATCAACAAGCGAAACGCCAAGAAGTACGAGTCGTCGTGGCTGAAATACACAGCGACCGTGAAGTACAACTTGCTGCCCAGAGTCTATTAACTTTAATCCGTTTTAACGTGTGATTTGCTTGACGATAACTTTTCCTTTAACTGTAAATTCTTGATAGCAAGTGCCGACTTCCGGGTTCGCATTTGCAACTTACTTATATGCAGTCATTTGCTGATAAGACAACGCGCAGGGCTGACAGTCAGATGTCTTCATATAATTTGAATGTAAATGACTCAAGGTTAAATGTCTCCGTCGTAAAAATGATAAACTTTTACAACTGCACAAACTTTTGCCATTTATATATAATTTTTGGTTTGCGTCATTTTTAAGTCCAATTGATACAACATTTAGAAGGCTGATTTGTAAATATTTTCTGTGGTTCTCAACAAAAGTTTACGAAATAATTGCTCAAGAGAAAAAAGTCTCGCTGACTAAGTACAAATCATGCATGCAACAGAAATTAACACATTATCATCAAACTTGCCTTCGACTTCGCTTCAAAGACAAGAAACATTAATAAAAACTCGAAAGGAAATAAATTAAGAAACGATTTACATAAATTAAGAAAAAATAATCTGAATAGTTGTGGAAGCTTACAAAAGACAAATCTAGATTTAATTAGTAAAGTTATACACAAGGTATCAAGGTCGGTCGATTGAAGAAGAAAAAAATAAAGAAAAACTGTAAATAAAATTTTATCTTTTAATGGCTTTAAGTTTGAGTCATTGTAATGGGGTAGTTAGGATTGAATGTGCTGTTGTGAATGTGATGATTTATTAACTTATCTAATTGCACTTATTCTTAACTTATTCCACTGCAAAGCTAGTTGGAGAATCTTCCGATGCATTCGAAGGGTTCGCAGCCTAATAGATGATCAGACGCTAGAAAGTATGCAAACTCAATTTTTGTGTACATATAAAGAAAAGTTTTATGCTTTACCTGTTGTCACCGAAGTGGTTGATAAGCTATCGGCTGGTGTAAATGGGTTTGCTATTGCAAAACCAGCGTTATCTTATCGTTTGCGATTTAAAGCCCTTTTAAAACAACCAAAAATTGATACCAAGAAGATTTTACTGCTGTGAAATATCAGCTTTTTTGATATATTGCCTGAAAATTTCAGTGCAGTGTTGATTTTCTGGAACTTTTCTTCTAGCTTTTTTGGATCATTTTCTCGCTCTAACTTTTCAACCTTTTGAGTTTAGTTTTCATCGATGAGATCTCTTATAACAACGAGTAAGTCCCTTCATAACTATCCATAATCGAAATTTACTTTTCTTATCTTGGGTTACGGCAGTTTGTGCATCCACAAGAGCCACAGCATCCAAGACCCGACCTGAAACAAGGACAATGACCATTATAACAGCCCACCTTGCAAGCCTTGCATGAAGTGGTTCGACTCTGGCCTTGACTTGAATACGATTGGATGCTGCTTTGAAAGGGATCAAAAAAAGAAAAGCTTGAAGTGTTGCTTTGGCTTTGAAATGAATCCGGGACGGGCAGCAGTTCTCGGGAAGACGATTCAAAATTCCTTAACAAACTTCTTGCAGTCGAAGGAAGTGTTATCCGTTCTACTTGGCGAAGGCGCCGTGATTCTCGTTCAGCGTTGAGGTCTAATTTCAACACACTGTTTTCAATCTGAGACTTTTCAAAATCTGTTCTTTGTTTCCGCGCTTTCACAATCTCTTCTCTCAGCTGATTCTTGAGGTTATTGATTTGATCATCTTTTTTCATAGATTCATTCTGCTGGTGTTCGTTCTTCCGTTCAGTGTCGCGTTTCAACACTTCGTTTTTAATTTGAGAATCTGTGATATCCTTTTGAAGCTGTTGCATTTCATCGCGCAGTTCTTGTATTTGACTCTTAAGGTTATTGATTTGATCGTCTTTTCTCAAAGCTTCTTTCTTTTGATGTGAATCTTTTCGTTCGACATCTAGCTTTAACACCTCGTTCTGTATTTGCAAGTCCATGAAATCTTTTCTGAGATTTTTCGACTCTCGAATCATTTCTCTCAGCTGATTCGCGAGGTTGTTGATTTGGTCGTCTTTCTGCGAAGCTTCTTTCTCGTGCTGTAGACCTTTCCTTGCAGCGTCTCGTGCCAAAAGTTCGTTTTGACTCTGCGAATTGACAAAATCCTGCTTGAGTTTTTCCGTCTCAATTCGCGCTTTTTGCAGATTTTTCTTGAGATTTTTTATTTTCCTAGTTTTCTCGTAAACTTCTCGAAATCTTTCTTCCTGCGTCTCTTCTCGTTCAGCGTCTGACCTCCACGATTCTTCAAGCACTTCCTTGAGTTGGGCCTCGAGGCTTTGGATTTTATCATCTTTCTCTCTCAATTGTTCATTTTCTTGTGAATTTTCTTCGAAAAGCACGTCGAGCTTTATAATTCCGCACGGTTCACTCAAAACTTCAAAGCAGTACGGGCACTGATTTTGGATACTCGCGATGCATTCCGTGTGAAAGCAGTGGCCGCATGAAGTGATGGCCGAAATGTCATCGAATCTGTTGAAACTCACTAAGCACTCTTCGCAAAGCATGTTGACGGGACAGTAGACGAAACTGATATGAGGTGTGCTGCCAAACCGATAGCTGTTAAATCTAAACTTATGGCAAACGCACACTACTGAAGGTTTTTTGTTTCTTAGATAAGAACTTTTAATTTGTGTTGTTGTCAAATTGATAACGCAATCTTAAAGCGGAAATTAGATTGCAAATCTAGCTTTAATCGATTGAACTTCCGCTCAAAATCGGATACTGAGATAACTTGTTCAAGTGTGAACCTCTTACCAACTAGTGGTTGATAACAGAATTATGAACGAATAAATGAAGAAATCGACAAACTGAATCATCGTTGTTGCAAACGTCTATTCAGGACTTGTCAACGATGATCGCCAAACACTTTCAGTTTCATTGAAAATCTTGCGTTCCAGCGTTGTCTTGTCACCGAATGACAGCATTTACTTGAAGTTGAAAACAAAAAAACAAAAAGTTGACTCTTCATAAACTAAGTGAAGTTCAGATAAGAGAACCAAATCGATTTAGATAAAATTGTGTAAACATATTCTGATAAAACACAGAAATATCAGATTATAAAATTCGATCGCATTTCGCGATAAACCTCAGTTTAAATCTGAACTTGTGATCATGAAGTCGATTTTTAAAAGTGTGATCGCAATTTTTTTGCTGACTTTGTCTGCCAACGGACAGGAAGTTGTTACAGCTCGTTGCAATTTCATCGAAACCAGTGAAGGTTACACTTGTTCACTGGAGCCTCTTGAAGTTGTAGGCGAAAACCAGACAGTTGAGATTACTGGAAATCACGTTGAAGGATTAACGAACGAAAATGTCACGAGGGTGTACTTCACAAGTGGAACCAACGTTTCACGTGTGTTGACGGAGATTTTCACAACCTTTACGAATCTTGAAGACTTCTCGATGCTGACAGTTGGACTGCAAAGAATCCAGGAGGGCGCTTTCGAAAACGCTGACAACCTTGTGCAACTATCAATCAACGATAACATGCTGCCAGAACTCGCCAGCAATTCCTTCGTCAACCTTTCACGGTTGTCTCACTTGGACTTGGGAAACAACAGAATCCAAATCATCCATTTGAACGCGTTTAATGGTCTGACATCTTTAGATCATCTATTTCTGGGGAAAAATCAACTTCAGAGTTTGCATGTGGACACTTTCAGTCAACTTCCAGCCCTTCGATCAATTTTCCTGAACACGAACCAGCTGACAACAATCAGTGGGCGTCTTTTTGCAAATAACCCTCGACTTGCACAAGTGTTCATTTACAACAGCGGAGTTGACGCGATTGAAAGTGATTTTCTGGATAACTTGCCACAGCTAAGCATCATTGATCTCCGCGGAAACAACTGCATCGACGCCGCATTTTCCATTGACGAAGACAACACGATTGATATGATCCGACCAAGATTCGATGTCTGCTTCAATAACTTCCCTGGAAACAACGAAACGAAAACTTTTACCATTGAACTTCGTGGATCTTTGATTCTACGCGACGAAAACGGAAATATTGTTGTTGAACTTTGAAAGCTTATTTAAAACTTTGTCACAAAACTTTCACAAAAGCTCGTCTGTAAAAGTTTTAAACCAAACTTTAAAAATAAACAGAAAAAGTTTAAGCAATTTGTTATTTATATTGAAATTGCTTTTGAAAATAATTTCAGTGACATTATTAAGCGATCACCCCCAAATGAGTTGACTAATTAATCAAAACGATAAGCTTAATGTAGGCTTCAATTGACTCACAATCTTAGCGGCTTGATTTTTCAAATATAAATCTTGGCATTGAAATGCACAACACAGGAAAAAACGTCATTGTCTGGATCATTCAAATGTGTTAATTAAATAATTCCTTTTATTTGAACATGTGCGCTGCAGTCCAGTCTAAGAATTCTGACATTCTGATGTAGATTCCGGGGTACCCAGCCACTGCGCAGCGGTATCCACTAGAAACAATTCCAACCACAATTCCCTTGTATGCCAACGGGCCTCCAGAATCACCTTGGCAACTGTCAAGACCTTCTGAACCAGCGCAAATCTTGTGTGAGCGGACGTTGTTGTAAACTTGAGCGCATTGTTCGTTGGAAACTGCCGGAACTACGACTTGCTGGAGTCTTTCGGGTGAACTGCCTTGCCATGCCAAAGCGCCCCATCCAGACACTAACAGAGGTGCACCGTCGGGAACTCTGAAACCTTTTGGTGGAAGCTGGGTCGACCAAACTCTGCTGTTGAAATGCAAACGAGTCTGAAGCTTCAGCAACGCAATGTCGTTATAGTAGCCGCTGGGTTGATAGTCTTCATGGACGAATATTTTTGACACATTGATGACTTGTCCACCTTGTGATCTCAAATCAGATCCAGCACGGATTTGGAACTTCAAGTTTTCGCGGCCGTAAATGCAATGCGCAGCTGTGACCACTGCGTCGGGACTGATGATGAAGCCACCACAAGTATGGCCCCAAGAACTCACGGTTGCGTTCTCGAAAAGTCTGCGAAGTGAAACTTGGTAGCGGACATCTTCGATGTACGAGTCAACACCACCAACAATCTTTGATTCCCTGCCGACAGAAAAATCGGGAACAAACGGAAGATCTGGTGAAAAATTAGGCAATAAATGCACTTCTATTGAAACGCGAAGAATTTTTACCGTCGATGCATTGAACAGATGTAGCTAACACCACTGACAGCAAGAAAATCAGTTTAAATTCCATTTTCACAGCTTTACTCACTAAAATTTTGTGAGTGTTCGCCTTTTATACCTTTTCGAATCAAACACTTGAGATTTTCAATCTAATCACAGAGTTTCACGAGTTGATTTGAAGTTTTATTTATTGAAGTTCAGATTGCTTCTTAGGATTGAAAGAAATATTGATTGGCAGAGTGATAAGCAAGCTTGCAGAACAATGTTGGATTTGTTAAACATAATTTCAGGAACAAAGTTGACATCGTAATTGTGTGCAACAGTTCAGACACACGGCAGTAATGTTTATCAAAAAGGATAAAACACATTCAAAAACATTTTGATCATTATTTATTACTGCGTTCTATTCAATTGCATCAGCAACGAGAAGTAAAAATAGATTGATGACAAAATCTAATTTTGTAGATATTTTATTCAACATCTCGTAGTAGTATAAAATTAAATTTATACAAACATATGTCAGCTATGGCACGTGGCAAGACACCTATGTATGTGAAAACCCAAAGGCACTTCAAGGACACTCTAATAAACCAGTGAATTTCTGAGTACCAAAGTCGACAAAAACTTTAAGACACCTTACGATAAATATGCATGATCAACGAAAAATAAGCATAAAAAGACTCCAAAATCTGTTTCAATGAGACAAAACAAAAGTTAAAGTTAAGATTATGACAATGAAAGCGGGCTTGATCATGAAAACTTAAGTTTGCATAGCTTTTCAAAGTCACTTCTTCGACAAACTTCTTAGTAGTCAAGGCTTTGGCCTTTTGAGATCGATGAATTTGATATTTTTTTAAGTGTAACATCAACCCAATTAGTTTTGTACCAATGGCAGTTGAACAACTTTGAGACTTTAAATCAATAATTCGGCTTAAATTTTCTATTTTTATTCTTACTCCATCAATCGTTGTCCGTACATGTTCAGCTGGGCAGCTAGGTTGGAAATCATGAAAGATAGCATAATACCACTTCTTTTTGATGAACTGCTGACCTGAAAGGGAAAAGTTTGTAAGTGATTTGTAATTCAAAATGATTTTGTATAAGCCAAAAGCTCAAATCCTAGAAAGCACGAAATAACGCTTCCGCTGACGAAGTTTATCAAAATAGTCGTTGAAAAAATTTCGTCAGCTCACCGGTTGGACTGAAGCTGTCGTTCTTCCCAATAAGAAGAGAATCAGAAAAAAAATGTTTTTCCGTTTTAGTGTCTTCTGGATTTCTTTAATTTGGAAATTTTCTTGTTCTTCCGATGTGACTGGAAACTAAACACGAAGCTTTCCAAATAAAATCTTGAGATTTGAATGGTGATAGAACAAAACTGTCAACATTTTGCCAGTACATGCTGTTTGGGTTGCATAACTAGCAAGATGAAACAAAAAGGAATATTCAACAAGATGACTTGTCGGGAAAATCGAAATCGTGATCATATAGAAAAGCAACATGAGAAACATTGTCCAGAAGATGATCGGGCGTTTGATTGATCTATTGTCTGAAACCCAGCTGCAGTTGTTGAGAACTGTTGAGCCCAATCCAAGGAATTCATCAGAATCAATCGCTTTGTTCATTATTTTTCACTTGGTTCGTCGATCTGAAGAATAAAACTGAAGAAATTTTATAAAATCTAAGTGACAGCGATCAAAACAATGAAATATTTATTGTGACAATTTCATTTTACATCAATTTAAAAGTTTTTTCTTGAAAACTTCACCCACGGTGTTGAATATTAAATTCGTTGTCTTAGGTCAGTGAAAGCTGTTACAGTTTAAGATTCTTTCAAAAAAAATTAACGGACTTTTGAAATTTGAAATTTGATAGCGTTCAATTGCAAATCAACTTTCTGAGTCATTTCAAAACAAAGCAAAAATTCTCTTAAATTTTGTGTAACTGAGCAGCAATGAACCGACTTTTTGGCAGAGGAAAACCAAAGGAGCCTGGTCCCAACATCAGTGATGTCATCGGCACTGTGAGTATCTCTCGTTTCGTGCGTCCAAGCGAAAATCAATTTTAAGGCGAAATTTTCTCTGTGAAATTCCAAATCAAGGTGGATTCAAGGGCTGAAGGCATCGAAAAGAAGATCACGACACTCGACAACGAGCTGCGCAAATATAAAGACCAGATGGCGAAGATGCGTGAAGGGCCGAGCAAGAATGCCGTGAAACAAAAAGCGCTGCGAGTTCTCAAGCAGAAGAAACAGTGAGTCATCGCCGTAGGTTCTCAATGCCATCAAATTTCAATTGAACTGCGATCTTTGTAGATACGAGACGCAAGTGGAAAACTTGCGCAATCAATCTTTCAACATGGAACAGGCGAACTACGCTAACCAAATGCTTAAAGACACCCATTCGACGGTGGCCGCCATGAAGGACGGAATGAAAGCAATGAAGAAGGATTTCAAGAAAATCAACATCGAAGATATCGAAGACCTTCAAGACGACATGTCCGACATGCTGGAGCAGGCAGACGAGGTTCAAGAAGCGATGGGCCGCAGCTACAACATGCCGGAGGTCGACGAAGACGATCTGCAAGCTGAACTTGACGCCTTGGGTGATGAAATCGCTCTCGATGACGACACGTCCTACCTCGACGACGTTGTCAACGCTCCTGGCATACCCGACAAGGAGCCCGGTGCAGATTCCGTTATAGCGCATCCCAACCGCACCAAAGACGGCATCCTGGTCGACGAGTTTGGCTTGCCGCAGTTGCCTCAGTCATCAAAAACGTCTTAATTCACTGTGCTGATGTCACTTCATGTTCCGCTTCAAATATATTTCCTTTAATCTTTATTAATTACGCAAATTCTTTCGTTGACACACGCTTGTAAATAAAGTTATTTTATAAAATACTCGAAGAGACTCATGGTGGCTAGCAGCCGGACTCACTGTTCTCTTCGCTGATGACCGGAACGCCTTCCAAGTCGCAAACTCGCTTCTTCAAGTGGAAAATTTGTTCGCGCAAATGTTTCTCCTTGGCTGCAGCTCTGGTAAGCAGCGTCTTTGCCTTCTCGAGCAGCGCCGACTTCTGTTGCAGCTGTTGGCTCAGAACATCCGCGTCTTGCGTTGCCATCTCGCATAGGTTTCGATTGCAGTGCGGGCAGGAAACGCTGATCGATTGTGCTTGTGACAGCTGAAGCTCGATTTCCAGCGCAGAAATCTTTCCCAGCGTCTCGTTGTAATTCTTCTGAAGCTTTTCGTTCTCGATCTTGAGCTTCTCGAAAAGTTCTTCCTTCTTGCGATCAGTCTGGCTCATGTACGAAGCTGTGGATGGGCTTGATGACGACGAAGATCCGTTCTTGGACTCCTTCAAGTACTTGTTGTCGACTTTCAGCTTGTCGATGACACGCTTGAGGGTCAGAATGGTTTGTTCCATGTCCTGGAACTGTGAATGCGAGTGGTGATCGTGGTGTTTCGAAGACTTTTCGATTGGCAGGTCGAGCCTCGCGTGCACCTGTGCCAGTTCGTCTTTAAGCACGAGAATGTAACTGAAAATTAAGGAAAATAATTTTAATTGCCTGAACGTTTTTTCACAACTCACTCTTCAAGATGCTTGATTCTCGCATCCTGTCGATGACCGGAGTCGTTCTGCTTGATCAAATCATAGTCAAGCTGCAGTTGAATGTTCTTCGCTTCGAGTCTGATGTTGTGCGACTCGAGAGACGACAATTGTTCCTGCATCCGTTCCATTTCAGCTGCACAGGCGTTCGATCCTTTGCCATCGAGTTCCAAAGCGATGATTCGTCGCTGCTGGGATTCGATGCGAGATTTCAGTGCGGAGATGATTTCGTGCGTCATTTCCGAGCCGGTGTCGCTAGTGGCAGTCGTTGGTGTCTCAGCGATCGGATATTTCTGTGGAAGGCAGTGAACGCAGTTGCCTTGTGCCGCGTTGTGCAAGTACCGACCGCTTTTCAGCTTGTTTTCAAGCAGCGTGCGTTCGCGTTCCAATCGAGTGATGTTGTTTTTGGCGATCTGGAAGTTTGCTTTCATTCTTTCGTAGTCGATTTCCTTCTCAGTCAACTTCGCCTTCAATTTCTCTGACATTTCCTGGAACCTCTTCTGCTTGTCCCACAGCCCCAACTCGGCTGCGTTCTTAGCTTTCTTGTTGTCGTTGATGTTTGTCTGTCGCCGCAAGTCATCTTTCACTTCAACGAGTTCGTTTTCAAGCTCGTGAACTTTCTTTTGCAGCTGTTCTTCGCGTGCGGTCGACGGTCGCTTGTCACTCTTGACGGAAATGACGGGGCGACGGATCAATTGATTCTTCAGAGTCTTGATCATCTCACGGGCCTGCTTTTCACGCTGTTGGATACTTGTGATTTGTCTTTTCAGCGCTTCAAGCTGCGTCTTGAAAACTCGGTTCGTCGCTTCAGCTCGATTCAAGTCGGCGGAAATAAAGTGAACCTGTTCAGCAGAGTTGATCGCTGAATCGTTGATGTATTTCTGCTGGTCGTCATGGAACTGGTTAAGTGTCTCTGTCAGATCTTGGATGTGCTTGTCTTTCTCTTCCAGCATGTCGCGCAACTGGTCAATCTCCGTTGTCGATCCGAAGTTTTCACTCAACGTGTCGAGATTGTCATTAGTTGCTTTCAGTTTGATGTTGAGATCGCGGATCGTCGCGTCTCTCTCACGCATCAGCCCTTGCAACTGACGTTCTGTGTTGATGAGATCTTTCAGCTGCTGTTCCATATTCTTGACTTCGTTCTGAGACTCCTTCAGTTTGATTTCCGTGGTGCGAAGTTCAATGTCTTGTTCATTGAAGGTCACGTGGCGTTCAGTATCTGCTGTTGTAAGTCGCGATTGGTTTTTCGGGCTTGAACGAGCTGGAATCGTCGCTGTCAGTTCTGCAATTTCTGACTTCAGCTTTTCCACGATTTTGTTCCTTTCATTGAGCGCAGTTTCTTGTTCATCGATAGTTCGTTTTAGCTGCTTCACTTCGTCAGTCAACTCGTCGTAGCCACGCGAGTGGTGTTGACGTTCAGACTTCAACAGTTCTTGGTATCGCGACAACGTTGTGTCTTTCTCAAGCAGAAGGTTCTGTAGCGTTGCAATTGTGATGCTGAGAACGTGGTCGTCCTTCTTGGATTGTTCAGGCTGCGATTCTTCGCGTTCTTTTTGCTTCTGCTTGTCGCGATTCTCGACGTTTTTCTCCATGAATTTGATTCTGCCTTGCGCCTCTGACAATCGATTCTCAGTTTCGATAAGCAAAGCGCTTCGTGAAGACGCCAACATTAAAGCGGTTTTGAGTTGTGATTCTAAAGATTTTTGATCGTAATCAATAAGTGGTGAAGACGGTTTCTGTAAAGCTGTTTGTTGAGTGTCTTCATTCGACAATTGTTTTTGAGTTTTTTGAACAGGTTTTGGTTCTGGTGCTACCTGCCGTCTTGCTGGCTGTTCAATGACAGTTTGTTTCGATGGTTCTGAATCAGTAGACCCGACAACAGTTCTTGTGAGTTGATCTGTGTTCGTTGCACAATCTTTCATGGCGATTTCTGTTTGCACTTCTTGGTCACGCAGTTTGACTTTCGTTTCGTCTGTTTTGTTCTTCTCGCCGTTTTCACTGAACAGCATGCGGATTGCCTTCCAGTGCTGCGTGTTTTTGATCTCGTTGATCTTTGCACGGGCGATCTCAGAGTGCAAGTCTTTGATTGTGGTTTCGTGGATCTCAAGTTGCTGTTTCAGATATTCGCAGGATGTTTTTTGAGTGATGATTTCGATTCTGGCTTCGATGTCTGACTTTGGGACTGAAACGTCTTTGAGTTGTGAGATTATTGATTCTGCAGTTACCGGTGATGTTGCGTGTGACTGCATCTCGATCATCTCCATCTCAAACGACTTCTTCGTCTCAAGAAGGGTGGCGTAGTCTTTGACAAAGTCAGCGATGAGATAAACTGGCGTCATCGAACTGAACTGGTTGCAAAGGTCTTTCAGCGATTTTTTCATGTACTGGATCTTTAACAAGTTGTTGGTCTCACTTTGTTTCAGTTCTTGGAATCTTTCATCCAATTTCTTCGATTTCTCACTTAGTTTGTTCTTCAACACTTCGACTTCGGCCTTCAAATCGTCAGTTTCGAGCTTCAATTGATCTTCGCGATCCTTCGCAACTTTCAGTTCCCGTGTTGTCTTTGCCAGCAAGTAATTTTCATTGCTTCGGCTTTGCAAGTCCACAATCAAGTGACGTGCTGAAATTTCGTCGTCTGAGAACTGACTCAGCATCAACTGCTGTGACTTTAACTGCGATTGCGTGATCTTCGCCAGTTCTTCAAGATGATTTTCCTTGGCTTCGTGCGCTTTGATTGTCTGCCGAAGTTCAGCAAGCTGCGAGTTAAGCGACTGAAGTTCACGCCGAGTAATAAATGAAGTCGACAAATTATTCTCCAGCACAGTCACGTTTGCCATCTGATCCATGTTGATGTTCAAAACGTTTTCTTCGTCGATCGATTTGATGTTTTTCAGCACGTTGAAGCAGAAACCATTGAGTTGCGAACGAATCTGCTGCAACTCAATTCTTAGTTCAGTCACGTCTGCATTTTCGTCGTCGTCTTGGTTCATTCCGATCATGTCGATTTCTTGCGACTTCTCCAGAATTTCAAGCTGCAGCTCACTCAGCACTTCGAGTGATGACAGCTTCAACGCCTTGACTTCATTGTAAAGTTGGTCGTTCTCGCTTTTCAGGAAATCAATTTTGCGTTCGTAAGTTTGCAGATTTGTTTCGAATTCATAACAGCGTTCAAGACTTCGTATCAGCAGCTGATGTTTCTCGTCGTCGCTAAGTTCACTGGTTCTGACAAGTTCTTGGTAGTTTCTCTCAAGAATTTTCATTTTTCCCAAAGCAACTTCTTGTTCGTCGTTCCTTTCACTAAGATCTTTGATCAAAGTTTTCAGTTTCAAGATTTCCGAGTCATCGTGAAAACTTGATGACTGTCTTTGGTGGAGATTGTCAGGGACCTGGGTGGTGTCGGTTGGGAAGTCACGATGATTTCGAAGGTTCAGAATGTAGAGAAGTTTCTCGAGTGTTGCTGGGTTGATGATTGTGCGTTCTGAAGATCCTAGAAAGTGAGATTTTTTCAAAAAGTTGTTTCCATACATTTCGCCCGACTTATCATTTGTAAGATTCGATCCGATATGTGTTCTTTGATTAAATTGTCTGCTTAGATTTAATTAACTTAAACCTTTTTGACTATAGACTCGGCTAAGGTGGAGTAAGCGGTACAATAATTATACGTAATTACTAAGAAATTACTAGTAATTTA
>JPYR01000083.1:90683-103919 GCA_000775305.1 Belgica antarctica | reverse complement strand
CGTTTGCTATTGATTTATCAGTTGGGTGAAGAGGGAGAAAGATGGAAAGATAAACAATCGCACTTTCGTGTGTCGCTCAAACAAAAGGATTGTCGTCGGATTCTAATCATCCGCGTTGCAATAACATCGAGGCTGCTTCTTCGTTATTCCATCTTTTATTCATGGAGATCGAATAAAGCACGGATTTGGGCGAAAATTTCGGAGAACGTAAGTGATCAACATTGGAAGTAGCACGACAGAAGCAGGCACGAGTGGATAATGCAGACGTTCTCAAGCATTTAACCCTTGAATGGTAGCCGTGAGCTGGGTCGCTATGTCGTTGGATGAGAGAAATGGGACAAAGTTGGATCTTAAAGGAAGGAAGGACTGTCAAAGCCTTAAAAACACCAACATGTCCCAGTCTGAGTGTCAACTATGGTCACCCCAATTTTCGCCTTTGTCTTCTCGCACCCGAATTTGCATGAACCGCACTGAATTATTCAAATGCGCCACACTGTTCTGAACAAAACTCTCGCCTACCTTCACTCTCGGTACAGGTCGCGTTGAAGCTTTCGCCCAAACATAGAAGAAGAAGGCCTGCGTCTGCCTCCCTTTGAACTTGAAAGAAATTGCGTATCGTTCCTATTTTCTTTCGTTTCACTGTCGCTCTCTCGTTGTGTCACTCGAAAATGACTTTGAGTCTAATGAATCTTCGATCACAATTTGTTCTCACTTCAATGATTTTTTCCGCGATGTTTTCACACACTATTTGCGTTGTTTATATTTTTTTCAAGATCTCTTCTCCCGAGAAAAACTATTTTTCTTGTGTTTTCGTCTCGGTTTCTGGAGCTTTAACGCGACGAATTATCTCAGCGGGCTCTGACACGACGATCCAGCCTTTGTCAAATCGAATTGCACTAATTTCGCCCGACTTCTAATTAGTTTCAATTGAAATTTTGTCTTTGTTCGCTTCGTCAACGACTTCACTAGACAGAGTTTGCTTTCACACTGAGAAACGAACCAAAAACAAAAAGAAACAATGAGCTACGACTGAGCAACTTCAACTGAGCTTTTCTTTGTTTATCGGCAAATTTTAATTTCTCCGTGTTAAATAATTTATCGCAAGTGAAACCAAGCCTGATTATAAGAATCAGTTCCACCAACTTGTACATAAACTGTCCAGCTTCAGTCACCGTCAATCAGTCACTCGTTCATCTGTCACAAGACAAGTCCGAAGCAACCACAGAGCAAAGGGACCTTTTGGGAAGAAATTGAAAAGAAATCATGTCTTTGAGGAATATTAAGAAGCTGCAGTCGCCGGACATGTTCCACCATACAGACTCCAACTCGGAGTCGGAGGCAGCGCCGAGGAAGGCCGCCAACAACTTCGAACTGGTGAGTTCGCGAAATTGTGTGATTCCTTGCAAAATTTTCCTTCGTTGTAAAATCCGCGGAGGTGGAAAATCGTTATTTGATGACATTTAGCTAATCCTTTAATTGAGTAACGCCACCGGCCGCAATTACGTCATGAATCAACATCTGTTTTCGCATTTGACACGTCCAACTTGTTGCAAAATGTTTTCGTTTATTGATAAGAATCCACATTACAGCTGTCAGTGTCGGAGCGCGAGGACGACAACGAGACGACCGAGATGGAGAACCTCTCGTCGTCAATCAACGTCAAGGACGCGAAAAAGAAGCGCAAGAACAAGAAAAAGCGCAGGACGGGCCCAAGACAAAAGGTCTCGAGTGAAGATGTCGACGGAGACAACGACGACGAGATCACTCGAACCGTAAAGCTGGTTGACAGAATGTTTGGAACGAGCTCTCAGCCTGTTGACTACCCGGCCATTGACCCGGAACCAATCTACGCAGTTCCCAAAACCCTTCTCTCAGTGCAACACAAGAACTTGAACCCGCAAACCGAGCTCAAGCGAATGTTCGGCAAGGTCGTCAACCAGGATCATCATAAGAAGCGGCGTGGCGGCAACTTCCGATCGCTGAAGTCAGCCAACCTGATATCGAACCCAAAGGATTCGTGGCCGCCAGTCAACCGTAATGGGCTGTTCATGAACATCACGCAAGCTCCAGAGTATTCACCGACATCCAGCGCGAAGGTTGACAAAAACTTGATGTATTTCAGCTTCGAGCATTGTAAGTAGCACTCTTAAAACCACAGCGTTCATAACATTAATCCCGTTCATAGCTCAAACGTACCGTTCAGTGCAGCAGAAGTTTCTCGAGAGTGTCGAGGGAATTGATTCGAATAACATCGTGAAGATCATCAACATGCACCCGTACCACATCGATGTAAGAGCCAAATCACGTTCCCTCAGTCGCAACTTGACCCAATTCAATTACTTTCAGGCGCTTATCCAACTTTCTGAACTGTGCAAGATGTCAGAGGATAACTCGATGGCTGCGGAGCTGATTGAACACGCGTTGTACGCCTTCGAGTTTGCTTTTCATTCCATGTTCAGCGCGACGAGTGGAAACTGCCGACTGGATTACCGGCGACAGGAGAATCGCGGGTTTTTCATCGTTCTCTTCAAACATGCTCAATTCTTGGCTGCTCGAGCGTGTCCACGAACCGCTTTGGAGCTATCAAAGCTCATTTTGTCATTGGATCCACAAAACGACCCGTTGGCGATCATTTTGCTGATCGATTTCTACGCGATGCGGTCGAAACAGCACGACTTCTTGATCCAGCTGTACAGAGAGTGGGAAACTAGTCATAACCTGGCGTTGCTGCCCAACATGGCTTATTCCTACGCGCTCGCACTTTATCACGCAAACAAAATGGACGAGTCGGACAACGCAATTCAAACGGCGCTAGCGATGTTCCCGGGAGTGCTGAAAATGCTTCTCGACGAGCTGTCGATCCAAGCGGACTCGCGAGTGTCTTCCAGCAAGTACTTCGGGCCGGGATCGTTCACCAGCAGCCCGCTGGCGCTTCAACAGCTGATGAAGTTGTACATCGAGCGAAGCAAAATCCTGTGGTCAGGCGACAACGAGATTCTGATGTGGCTGGAACGAAACGTGCACGTCGTGCTTGACAAAGTCGACAGAAAAGACGAATTTATCAACGAGTGCGTGAACAAACGAAGCTCGCGATACCCGCATCCACCCAGGAATATTCTCCGCCATGTCATCTTGTCGGAATTCAAGGAGAAAGTGCCGATTGCCGATTTCCTTAAGAAAGACAACGAACCGATCGTGCATTTCGACCCGCTTCCGCCTCTCGACTCGATCAACATATACGAGCGACCCAAAGCAAAGAATGTCCAGCAGCTGACGACGTCGGCCAATGGGCTATCACTTTTCTTCCAATCTCTTCTGCCAAGTTTCAATATCCACCAACCGCCTCAAGAAGTTGCGCAAGCCATGGCACAGGCAGCACAGCTCGACGAAGCCGCTGGAGGTGTCGATGAAGCTGCTGGCGGTGTTAATCCAGACGGCGTTGAACCGTATGCTGACCTACGGCATTCGTTGAACTCGATTGTTGATGCGATGAGAGACTTTTTATCGGACATTCGAGTTGGTGCATTGGAGAGAAATCCAAATGAAGACGGCGAAGA
The DNA here is from genome assembly GCA_000775305.1 of Belgica antarctica. Lineage (NCBI taxonomy): Eukaryota > Metazoa > Arthropoda > Insecta > Diptera > Chironomidae > Belgica > Belgica antarctica. Next base: position 100,362 of record JPYR01000083.1, on the reverse strand, counting down.
CGAAGACAGCACCTCGGGTGAAGAAGACATCAACGACTTGACTTAAAAGCTGGTCGCAACTAGTTCACTTGCATTTGTCACAGTAAATTATCAATTCATTCGGTGTTAAGCGTTCCTTTGATATTACGAAGCAATTCCTTCAGAAACGTTCAAGTTGAAAAGTAAAGACGCTTTAAAGTGAAGTGTCAACGAGAAAAAAGCAGTTAAAGAGATTTTAGTGTTGATTTCATCTTTGTTCTCTCTTTATTTCATTAACTTTCCAAAAAAACAAAAAAAAGTCTGAGACGAAAGAAAAGTCTCGCGTAAGGAAGCAAAGATTTTCCTACCAAACACAAAATTTCGCTTAAAATTAATTTAAAGATGAAATAAAATGCATCGATTGTGTTATACGATTATTTAGAACGTTGATTCACTAAGGATGGTTAAAAGACGAGGTGTTGGCAAGGTGGGAGCTTGAAATTTGGCTTGTGGCGTTAGAAATTGATCAGATTTGTGATTGTATTAGTATGAAATTATTCAAAGAGTTAGAAATTGAATTTTGTAAGTGCTTTCTTAAAGAAAACCTGGTTAAAAGCTTCTTTGGATGTAATCAAAAGCTTTTCTTATTGGATTCTTCAGCTTTTCTTGTTGGAATAAGTTTTGCTGAAACTAATCAAAAGCTTTATAATTGGATTGATGAGTTTTCTCATTGAATATCTAAGTTTTCTTATTGGATTCCCTGATTTTAAATGGAATTAAACTTTTAACAAGTTTAACAGAGTTTTAATCACCTTCAAATTAAAAAAAATCCACAAAAATTACAGTAATATTATCGAAAACTAACATTTTCTTATCTCTTAAGCCCAATTTCTTACTTCCACCCTCCACTCCTTCGTTTAAAAAGTGATTTCCACAATTTGATTAAAGCGATTTGATGATTAAGAAGGGAAGAAGTGAAACTAAAATACTTTGAATGGCTGACAAATGATACAGAATTCCTACTAAACACGAGAAAACAATATAATTTCACTTTAGTTTTACTTTACTCTTAGCTAAACGCATTTTTCTCATGATAAGCTCATGAATTGCAGAAAAAATGCAAGTCGGTCGGTAAAAAGCCGACGGCAGCGCTTCTTTCGGATAAGAAAAATTGTTTGTTCCACCTTTTAAATGAAAACTAAGTCGAAGATGGTGAGCAGTAGTAGGAATGTCTTGTCAGCGATGACGCTTTTTTGATCGGGGGCCGGCGCAGAGAGCTTATGTCATACAGCCGAACACAGCGTTGTATCTAAAACGAAGTTAAATTGAACATTTGTTAGCTTCAAACGTGACTAATGATGACAAACCTGCAGATTTGCGGGCCGTATTCTTCGTATTCAGCCTTTGTGTGACAGACTTGATAGAATTCAGGCTAAAATGACAAGAAAGTTAGTCATAATGGCACTTTCAAGCTTGATAATCAACTCACCGTTGATGCCAGCATTGATCCACCGAACCAGACTGCATATCGTTGCATGTGATGCGAAATCACTTGAACGTCGATTGGTTTTGGCTGGAAAAACATTGAATTTTCACTCATCAATCACAATTGACTGCATTAAACTCACCTTGATTCTTCCCTCACTCAAATTCTCACTAATTTTCAGTCGAGCGTCGACCGATCGCTTGATGTCACGCTGAAGGCGTCGTCCAAAGTCTCTGAACATGGTGGAGCCACCGCTTAGCACGATATTGTTGTACAACGGCCGTCGCACGTCGATGGGACAGTTCTGGATGACATTGTCGACGATCTCGCTGATTGGTGTTGTGAAGTCGGGGTTGGAGAACTCGGGATGGAAGAAAATCTCCGGTCCCAAGAAGCGTTCGTAGCCAACGTCGACGTTGAATGGTTGCCGGGTAACACTGTTGGTGCCTTCGTATGTTCGAACCCACTTCGATGGTTCCGAGTCGTATTTGGCGAACTCCTTTGCGATGTCGGGGCAGATGTAGGAGAATCTCTCCTTAATTGCTTTGGCAGTTTCCAGGCTCTGTTCGGGTGGAATGCCCACCTCGCGCTCACGCAACAGACTTTGAATGAATGAGGTAATGTTGCGGCCCGCGATGGGAATATGTTTGATACATGATCCGATGACGTAGCCTTCGGCCTGGAATTGAGAAATGTTAGATACTTTCAAAAAACGCATATGTGCTCAAAACTTACCACTGGGATAACGTGAGTTACTCCGTCTCCGCTGTCAATTACAACCCCGGTGAGTGTGCGTTCTTCGACTGGTCTCGAAGCCCAGCTGGCTGCCAGAGCCAGCACCGCTTGCACCGCAATGTAAAGCCCGGGAACATTGAATGTCTCGAACATAATCTCGGCCGTGTACTCGCGGTTCTCGGGCGTGTTGAGTGGCGGCTCGGTTAGCAGGAAGTGATGGTCACCGGGTTCAGCACGAAGGTACTTGAAGATGCACTGCTCCAAGAATCTCTCCATCAAGTCCCAGTCCTCGACGATGCCGTGGCGAACGGGATACTGAAAGAAGATTAAGGTTTATTGCCTTGGAAAGCGTGAAAGCGATAAGAAAACTAACTTTGACAGAATATCCAGAGGCATCGAATGCCTCATCGCCGATGAAAAAGTCCAAATCCTCGACGCCTTTCGTCACTCGGCGGGCGTTCTGGTCGCCAACTCGTGCGCTCTCCTTGATGGCGATGGCCGAGGGAAAGATGAACTGAGGATCCTTGTTCGAGGCATAGCCCAGTTTGGTATATCTACATGACGGAATTTTACGCAATGAGTCATTGAGATATCACCGGGTTGGTCTTTTCGAGCGGATTTCTATGCACGAAAGCTGATATTTACCCAGTCCCGACGTCGATCACGCAAGCTGGAAGCCTTCCTGTCATTTTCGGTTACGATTTTGGGCCTATTGCACGCTAATTGATGGAATATTTAATTTCAATGTTTTTAAGCTCAGACAGAAAATTACACCCGAGGATCGCGTCTCTGCTTGTACAGTGGAGCTAGCAGTGTTCGTTTGATGAGAGTAGTGACTTTCAGGTTGCTCGTTGAGTGTAAATTGAAATGAAGTGATCAAAACAAAAGTCACTGAACGACTGTGCTGTATCAACGAATGAACACTGTACAACGAAACTGCGTCTCCGCTCAGTCATTTAGTCCGCATTATTGGAAGTATCTAGAGAAAGTAACTTTGGTTGTTAAATAAAACGATGGCAGACGACAAGGAAGTGCAGGAACAGACCATTGCCGACGAGCAGGTCCTGAAGAAGTACAAGGAGGCGGGAGAAATCGTCAACCGTGAGTTGAAAGCCGAAATATCTCGTCAAAAATATTCCACGCGTCAGCTCAACAACTTAATTTTCGTGTTTTTATCAATCAATGAACCAGAATCTTGTCGCGCGATTCGCTGGAGAAATTTTTCGCGAGGTTTTCGGCGCTGGTCGGCACACAGAGTCATTCAACTTTGAGTAACTTTCGTGCTTGAAATTTTTAATCTCTAACCTCAATCAACCGAATTTCGGATTTACTGCGCTGTACGATTGTGAAGGCTGACATCGAGCGATTCAAGCGCGATCTGCGATGTGGCGGAAGCTCGCGCTGGTCGCCCTCGACATTTGTCTGCGAAGTTTTTCTCAAAACATTGTTCTTTGTTCCACAGGAGTTCTGAAGCAGCTCATCGACTCAGTCAGACCCGGCGCATCGGTGAAGGCTTTGTGCGAGAAAGGTGACCGCTTCCTGACACAAGAGGCGGACAAGGTATTGTGACTTTCGCCGGCAATTTGCTAGTTTGTTTGCGCCTTTTTGGTGCAGCGATGCTCTGCTCGTGTCGACCCTGATATGGGTCAAGGTTCGAGCCCACTAATTCGTAATCGCGAAATGTCGTTTTCTATGATTAAACTCCTCTGTGAAGAGCCAAAACGTTAGATAGTATCTGAGACTTTCAAGTAAAGTCGATGATAGTCACAATGATATATGAGATCACGACACTTTTTTGCACCGCAGACCGCCTAATTGTCCAATTTCACTCACTAACGCTCCGATTTCTCCGTAGAAATACAAAGATGACAAGGAGATGAAGAAAGGAATCGCCTTCCCGACCTGTCTCAGCATCAACAACTGCATTTGCCACTTCTCCCCATCGAAGAACGACCCGGACATGGTTTTGAAAGACGAAGATGTCGTGAAAATCGATTTGGGCGCACATATTGACGGATTCATCGCGGTTGTTGCATACACACTGGTTGTCGGCGCCTCAGCCGAGAAGAAAGTGAAGGGCCGCAAGGCTGATGTGATTTTGGCTGCTTACAACGCCGCTCAGGCCACGTTACGTTTGGTGAAGACCGGCAAAGGCAACTACGCCGTCACAGAGGCCGTGCAGAAAGTTGCCGACTCTTTCAAGTGCAAGCCCATCGAAGGCATGCTGAGTCATCAGCTGAAGCAATTCAAAATCGACGGAGAGAAGACCATCATCCAGAACCCAACCGCCGCGCAAAAAAAGGAACACGAGAAAGTGGAATTTGAGGCCTACGAAGTCTATGCAATGGACGTGCTTGTGTCGAGCGGCGAAGGATCAGGCAGAGAACTGGACACAAAGGTCTCGATCTACAAAAAAACCGACGTGAGCTACTTGCTGAAGCTGAAGGCGTCAAAGGCGTTCTATGGCGAGGTAATTTAGCCGGCATCCTTGAATGTTGAACAAGACCTCGACGGCTGAGTGTTACACTCGCGTAATTCCTTGAATGTTGAGGTCTTGGGTTTGATCCTTGATAAATGTCGCCCTGTGATGAAGAAATACGCCTTGAGGAATCCGTCTCCAAGGTTGAATGCTGGTGGATTTTACGCTTAAATTCAGTTTAATTGACGGTAATGTGTGCAGTTGTGACGGAGATCGTGAAATTCCTTCTCGAAGGGGTTTTATGAGATTTGTTTATGGCTGCACAAGTCTTTCGCAAGGAATATGGGTTTTCGCGTAGAAACCATCGGAGGAAAACTGACAAAGGACGCTCCAATGAGTAGTAAGATTATGAGAGCTGAGGGCATTTTGACATTTACATCTTTTTGCTCAACAAGAAATCCAAATGCAGTCACTCAAAAAACTAATTTTCCAATTGTAGGTCAAGAAGAAGTATCAAAACATGCCATTTAACTTGAGAAACTTCGAAGAAGAAGCCAAGGCTAAGATGGGAGTCGTCGAATGCGTAGCACACAAGCTTATCGAACCGTTCCAGGTGCTCTACGAAAAGCACAGTAAGTATCCAACTACAGTCGACCTGTTAGGCAAGGAAAATTCCGTGATTTCGTCACTCTTGAGTGGAAATCATGTCCAGACACTTTGCAAGATCAAACTTGAAGATCATGGACACGGCAGCTGATGTTAAAAGTTTCTGTCTCCATTAAGTGCCGGTTGGTTCATTCTGACTGGTGCTTGATCTCCTGACATTCCAACTTTAAAGAGAAATATTTTTAACACTTTTTTCGCCTTCTTTTAGCTGAATATGTCGCCCAATTCAAGAGCACTCTCCTGTTGCTGCCCAACGGAACTGTCCTTTGCACTGGAATCCCCGTCGACCTTAATCTCTACGAGAGCGAATACTCGGTGACGGACGAAGAGCTGGCGAAGCTGCTAGCCGAAAGCCCAAACCTCGTCACCGGTCCTGGATCAACCTCGTCGTCGTCCAAAAACAAAAAGAAGAAGAAGAAGCCCGCCGGTGCCGCCGCTCCCGAGACTGCAGACAAGGAGAACAAGTCAGAGACGCCCGCCGCCGACAAGAAGGAATAACTCGGATCTAATCCTACGAAACGTGTTTCTTAATTTTTCTTTCACAAACTCACACCCGCGGATTCGTCACAACTTGAACAAGATAGTCGAAATGAAATGCCCTGAATTCTACACGACATCCGAAGTTGCCCAGTTCTACAAATTAAGAATTTGTATCAGAAAATCCCAGTTTTTTTAATTCAGTTTTCCTCTTTTTCCAATTTACCGTTCTGAAATCAATTAAAGGAATTATAAATGATGAAAAATGATTGTAAAGTATTAAAAACACTCAAAATAAAAGCAAACATTGTTCGGTTTCATACTTTCAGCAGATTTTGAGTCCACTTTATTCACATCTGACGGTTACAGGAGGTCACGAGAGGGGAAACATGGAAATTACGACTGAGCTGGTTGATCGAGGGCCTTCTTCACGGTGTCACTGGTCTTCTTTATCAGCTGACCGGCGTAGCAAGGCAGCATCTCGATGGTTCTGATGGTGCCTTTGACTGCCTTGTTGTAGTAGTGAGTCGAGACGAATCCGATTTCAGAGGTGGACGGGAGCTGCGGGATCTACAAAGAAAGGATAGCATGACGATGTCATCACGGTCAGCACATTAACTCACCTCTGGAACTGGTACGTAGGCCTGGAAGTGGGCTTTGCCTGTCTGGACGAATTCGCAATCATTAACAGCCTTGCACGTCTCGTTCTTGAACTTAATGGCTTTGTCAGCGTCTCCCCAGGCTCCCTTGTCGACGGAGTACTTCACTGCGTACACGCAAATTCCCGAACGGACTGCAACGCTGATTAAACCCATTTTTTTTCGTTCGTTTATCGAGTTTCCAAATTGTATAACTTTTGGTTCAGCTACGAATTCGGATTAAGCAGACTCAACTGAACTCGAATCCGACCGAATACTAGAAACTGAAAGTCGGTACTGCACTACTTTAATTTAATTTATTCTGAAACTGCGTGATAGTAAGAGACAAATAAGAAGGATTAGAGATGTCATCGTCGGTACCTTCGCCGGAGACTGATAAGAGCCGCAAATACGACCGGCAGATCAGGTAAAAATTGATTGCAAACTTCCCTTAAACATCGGTTATCAAAATTCATTCGTCTCTGCAGACTCTGGGGCGACCACGGCCAAAACCTGCTGGAGAATTCGCAGATCTGCTTAGTTAACGCAACGGCTCTCGGCACTGAGCTCATGAAAGGCCTAGTGCTGCCCGGAATCGGCAGTTTCACAATTATCGGTGAGTTTTGCACAACTTTTGTTGACGCCGGTTGACGTCATCCTTTCGCTTCAGACCACAACATGGTGATTGACGAAGACATCGGCTGCAACTTCTTCCTCGAGCCATCGTCGCTGGGACAACCTCGTGCAAAATGCTGTACTCAGTTTCTTCAAGAACTAAATCCGGATGTTAACGGCGAGTACATCGATGAGAACGTCGACACAATCATCGCCAACAATCCAGAGTTCTTCAAGAACTTCTCGGTCGTGGTGTCGTGTGGGCTGAACGAGAAGTCGCTTTTAAAACTCTCGAACCTGCTCTGGGATCTCAGTATTCCCCTGATGGCCTGCAAGTCTGTTGGATTCTTCGGGTCCGCGCGCATTCAGGTGAAGGAGTATTGCGTCATCGAGACGCACCCAGACAACAACCTTCAGGACCTGCGATTGGAAGAGCCGTTCGACACCCTCAAAGAACACGTCGACAATATCGAGCTTGGGACAAAAGTTCCGTGGCTGATAGTTCTCTACAAGCACTTGCAAGCCTTCAAAACCAAGCACGAAGGAAAAATTCCATCCACCTACAAAGAAAAGTCTGAACTTCGAGATATGATTCGAGCTGGCATGTCAGCAGACGAAGAAAACTACGAGGAAGCGATCAAGGCTGTAAATACTTGCTTCGGTGGTGGCAAAGTCAACTCGGCTGTTCGAGAAATTCTCAGCGACGACTGCTGCATAAACTTAAACAAGAACAGTTCGCCATTCTGGATCATGGCTCGTGCTCTCAAAGACTTTGTGGACAAGGACGGCGAAGGAATGCTGCCGTTGCAAGGTGCACTTCCAGACATGACGGCCGAGACCGCGCTCTACATCAACTTGCAGAACATTTACCGGGCGAAGGCGTTGCAAGATGCTGATGCGGTCTTCCGGCGTGTGCAGGAACTGCTAAAGGAACTGAACAAGTCGTTGGACTGGATTTCCGAGAAGGAAGTTCGACTGTTCTGCCGTGAAGCGGCATGCCTTGCAGTCACTAGAGGCACAAAAATTGCAGACGAGTATGAAAAGGGACCAAAGCCGTCGATGCTGTCCGATGAACTAGAAAATCCTGACACACTGATGGGCCACTACGTCGTACTTCGAGCCATGGAGCGCTTCCAAACCGAACACGGATACACGCCAGGCGAAGTCAAGATCGAGACTGACACCGCTCGGATCAAAAGCCAGGCCGGGCGACTGCTCAACGACTGGGGCGTCAGCTCGCAACTCAACGACGATCTGTTCCACGAGATCTGCCGCTACGGTGGCTCCGAGATTCACTCAATATCTGCCTTCCTGGGTGGCTGCTGTGCACACGAAGTCATCAAACTTGCCACTCGCCAGTACAAGCCCTTCGACAATACGATCATCTACGACGGCATCAAGTCGCAAACTGTTACTTTCAAGTTTTAATTTCTTTTGTTATGATTTAGTTTGAAAACTATCAGAAATAAAAATCATCTTCTTGTTCATGAAGTACACAAATTGGTTATCATCATTGATTAAAGACATTTATTAATCGACGAAACGATGGAAAACGTCTTCAAAACTTCGATTTCAATCACTTTGCAGCTGAAAACATGTTATTCTTATTTAACTGGAAGCATTAAATTAGTGCAAAACTCATGTTGTGATCGAAATGACATTAATATATTTTCGCACGTGAGTTCGTTCAGATCGCAATCAAGATAATTTAATGACCAACAATTTAATTAATGCTGCTTTATGCAAGATTGCACACAAAACTGATTTCGTGAGTCAACTGAATTTCTTTGATCGATTTTATTTTTGATTTTAGACGCGATCTTATGTTATTCTGATAACTCATTCGTTGTTGGTGAATTTGATTAAAATTTTATGGCAAACCGAGCGAAGATATCCTGAAAAATACTTGTTGACTTAGTTCTGAAGAAATATCAAAAGGTGTTCACGAACTTCTAAGTTTTATTTCTGGACTTTCAGTGAGTTTAATCAAAAACCGGTGGTTCAGATTTATTTGTTTCTAAGACACGTACGTCAATCAAAAAATGAACTTAAAAGCGTGATCACCAGGAAGAAATTTGTTTCCATCTTATTCGTCACAACAACAGCAAACGTCAGAGAACAAACTCGTGATGTCGCGCCTAGTTTTGAATAATTGACAGGTTCCACTCGATGAAAGTTGGCCAGGTTTCCACGTTTATTGGAATCATGTCGGGAACGTTGGACACAAAGATGCTGTAAAAATATATGTCAAAGTTCAAACTGTAATGGTTTTCCTTAACTCGATGTGAAAGTCGTAGTTTTTGAGAGAAGTTGTTTGATAAAAGTTGTTTAAGCAAAATCGTGGTAGTTTAAGGAAAAAAACGGTTTGAATTAAAGTTTTAAAGGATTTTTGTTAAGAAACCTTAGTCAATGACCAAATTGTTCAAACAACTGATGTTATTTTTTGATTCTTATGACTTTATTCAGGCTTGAGTAAAACAAGTTAACCGAATAGGTCTACATCGGAAGTTTCCAAAGGCACCAAAGTAGTCTTGAACGAATTCTTGAAAATTTTGGTATTCCTCCCCACCAATTGCTCCAGCAGTTTAGGTGCTTCTTAGCGGATAATCCGAAGAGCGTCTTGGGGAGGGCTAGTCTGGGCAACCCAAGATCCTGTGCTGCTGTAGCCCAAGCAAAGCTTTTAAA
>JPYR01000083.1:57297-74798 GCA_000775305.1 Belgica antarctica | reverse complement strand
AATTTGTCATAAATTTAAATGTTTTTCTATGATTTGTGTGTTCAAAAATTTACCTTCAACTTCGATGACAGTAGCAGCTTGATCGCTTCCTGCGTTGTTTTTAGCTGAACAGACGTAAACTCCGTTGTTCTCGGGGCGGGCATTCAAGATGCGCAAAATATGTCCAGTTTGCTTCGTGTTTTGTTCGAATGTGGCGCCGTTCTGAAGAAAAATTCGAAAATTAAACGATGACCAAGCTTGCAAGGTTCAATACACTCACCATCGACCATGTCACTTCTGGGTACGGGTTTCCAGACACTTCGCAAGTCAGTTCAAAGTCTCCACCTTGAACAACGCTGTATTTGCGTTCAAGAACGGTGATCTTTGGTGGCTGATCTTCATCACGGCTTGAAGTGATGACAACTTCAACAGTGGAAGTTCTGGTGGTGCCGCTTGGGAACTGAACGTTGCAGATGTATCGACCTGAGTCAGCAACTGTTGTGGATCGGATTACGAGTTCTTCTCCTGAAGCGTATGCGTGTGGCGGCAATTCGACGGCTCCAGCCTTCGACCATGTGATGCGGCCACGTGGGTTAGAGCTGCAGCGAAGGATAACTTCTTCGCCGGCGTTGTTGCGAACCTGGGTTGGCGAGATTGTGACTTCTTCACGTGGTACTGGGTCTTGACGACCTCCACGGACAAAGACTTGAATGGTCTGATCGGCTTCACCGACATCGTTTTGGGCAAAGCAGCGGTAGCTGCCTTCGTCAGATTTGCGCAGCGAGTTGAATCTCAGGAATCCTTCGCGAGAGATGACATTGGATGAAAGTTCGCCGTCCAGTCTGGTCCATTCGACGTATGGTGGTGGGTTGCCGGTGGCTGTACATCTGAGTTCAGCCACTGAGTTTTCTTCTTGGTTGATAATCAAAGGTGTAACCGAAATAACAGGCGCTTGATCGTAAGCGGTTTCTGTTAGGAAAATTGAAAGAAATTGTTAATTAGACGTAAAAAAAGTTTTTAATTCAATAAGCAAGGGCTGTTCATACTCATTTTTATCTTAAATTCCTCAGAGAAAGCTTGTAAAAGTTTGAAAGTCGATTGAAAATATTGACCAAACAATTTTTGCGTTAAAACTTACCTCCAACAGTGAGGGTAACATTGTCACGAACAATTTCAGAGCCGATTTGAGCTTGGCAAATGTAAACACCGCTGTCATCGACTTGGGCATCTTCGATGTAAAGACTGCCGCGATCAACTGTAGTGCGATCAGAGAAGACTCCGTCGTATTTGTACCAGCGGATTTGAATTGGGGCCTACAATGAACCTATCTTGTACCAAGTTCTTGGAATTGTAAACTGTAAAATCTTACGTTGTTGATGACATTGTGACCATTACAGTTGAACTCGGTGGTTTCTCCGATTTCAACGATTTTAATTTCTGGAGTGTTGATCTTGACAGTGATTGTTGGTGGCCTTACAATAGGTCGGAACGTTGTTGTTTCAAGAGAGTCTGATAGAACGATTAAGGATTATTTTGACGCCAAGAATAAAGATTCTACACAATGATAAATGAAATGTGGTAATTTTGTTAATGAATAATTGGAAGAGAAAATTTTAAAAGGGCAACTCTATCTCATCAGTTTTGCAATTTGAATACTCGAAGAAAATTTAACAAACGAACCGAATAAACATATGAATTGAAAGCTGATTATTTCCATAGTTAGAACTTCTTGTCATGTTCGGCGCCGGGTCACTTTGCCAGCAAAATCACCCTCCGTGCGACAAAAAGTGGAGCGACTTTCATTCAAACTGCGCTTGTCACTTAAAAGAGTGGACCTTTCAAAATTTTCTCATACAATTTTAAGATATACGAGAAAACTCAAGTTTAGTGATTTTAAGAACAGAAAAAGCAAAATTGAAGACTTGAAGTTTCAATGTCTAGTTTTACATAAGATACTTTAAAGTTAGTGTCAGCTTATTAATATGTCTAACTTCCGACAGTACAACTGAATTTTATTAAGATTGTTAACAGTCAGTGATAGTCTATGGTCGAGAAACACAAGTTTTACAATTTCTTGAAAACATTTTTGACTTTGTTTTACTTTAACATTACACATTCTCTTACTTGGTGTATTTACATTAAAAATAATGTGCGATCGATAGTACGTACGTTTACATCCTACAAATGGCTACTTGAATAAACAGTGTTTTCCCCAATTTAGTATTTGAACTTAACATTGCTTTATTTTGATTGTCACCCCAAAGAAGCTCGTCAGTTCAAGCTCGTTTCTGTAACATTGAAAGATTTTTTAAAGCATAGCTTTAAAACATTTTAAAAGCGTTGCTTTGAAAGCTTCAATTCATGTTGTGTACAGCTTTCTATGATATTCACAGCTTTTTTTGATTTGAAGCTTTCTAATTGAAACATTGTTTTAGATTTCCAAAGTGAAAGCTTCAAGATTATTATTGCAGAAGTTCGTTTAATTCGTGTCAACTTATTTGAATATTTTTATGACACGTTTCTTCAAAATTTCATGATAAAAGCTTCACAAACTTTGTTGCTGATATTTTGATTAAAACTGAACTCTTTTCCGCCCCGAAATATTGTTGAACAGTGAGTGAGCTTGAAATTTGATGTAAAATAAAGCCATGTTTGTTTGTTGTTTTAAATCCTTTTGATAACTTTTCGACAGGACAAACAAAAAACTACAACTCGAGGAATTTTCGTTGATCAAATTTCTTTATACAGGAAAAGTTTCAAAAGGATTGGAAAAGGAGAAGATGTGAAAGGTTTATTCCTCGAGTCTCTATAATCCCATTTGCTTCTTTGAAGTGTAAAAGTAAAAAATTAAAAAAAACCTTTGAAGTTTCGCAAAACTCCGACACGCTTTCCTTTCTTATTGAAGATATCATACTCGTCGTCATTCGCTTCAGTGTCAAAAATGATTGTATATGAGGTGCAAATAATGGTCTTTACCCATGTCGGTTCCGTTTCTGTGTAAGCGTTCACCTCTCCAGGAAATACGTAAATTAAAATTATTTTCTCGTAACATTTCTAACACTTCTTTGGCAACTTTCTTGTAAAACTTTTGCTTCACTCGTGCAGTTACAAAATTGAAATGAAAAGTGGAAGTAAAAACTGTTCTGGTGCTTTCTCTCGTGTTGGATTGCTTTTATGAAAAGCACCAGAACCTGAGTTACAAGGCTTGCAAGTAAAAAATAAATGAATGGAGACTTTTTCAAATGAATTAATGAACTTTTTGAATGTTAAGAAAAGAAAACTCAGAAAGTGTCATGCTTGAAATGAGATTGCTACTTACCAAAACGGTCTCTACAATACTCTCCGGTCCATCCTGGCAGACAACGGCATTGCACGCGTCTGCCTTGGCCGATTTCGCAAGATTCTGCGTTTTCGCATGGGCACGATTTGCAAGTTCCGGACAGTCCAGCTGATCGGTCGTAGATGTCACGATAGAAAAGATTATCACATTGTTCGCAGCTAGTTCCACGATATCCTGGTGGGCATCGGCAGACTTCGACGTCGTCGACAAGTCCAGCCGAGGTTTGCTGTCGGACGGCAGTTTCAAGAATGATGTCACTGATCTTCGATTCGGAAGTGTAAGATCTCAAAGAAGCTCGGATCATGATGCTGTCAACATTGGAAAGAACAGTCAAAAGGTCGGATCGGCTGGCTGGGTGTGGTCCATTGCGGTTCTGTGACTGCCATTGACCTTCAACCAAAGGAACTCTGAAAGTTTCTTCGTCGTAGTTCGATCGAGTGTAGATCAAAGTGATTCCGTTGCCCTTGATGATGACATCGGTGTCGGACAAGTATTGGCCGTTTCCGTCAGTGCGTTGAGTTATAACAAGATTTGCGCCATAAGACAAGATCAAGTTACCAGTAAGGCGTTCAGGGAGGTTCCAGAAGAAAATGCTGGAGTCATCATTGAACCGATAAGAAATTTCGTTTTCGTCGATATTTCTTTCGAACTCATCAGGAAGCTCATTGTTTCCATCGCGGTCAGTCAAGGTGAAGCGATTTTGTTCGTCGACAAGGAAAAGTGGAATTTCATCGCGGTAGTAAACACCGGCTGAACACGATCGGGTTGTTCCAGAGCAGAAGCATTCACGGCAACCAGCAGCGTTTGTCTCAGATAGTCCGAAAGTTCCTTCACGGCATTCTTCGCAACGTTGTCCAACAACATTTGGTTTGCAGTTACAAGTTCTACGACGGCTGTCGCAAGAAGCAGTTCCGGCACTGCTGCAATCTGTGCATCGTTCTAAGCTTTCACCATCAATACATCCACCTGAAGTGGCGTTACCAGCGTATCCAGGCAAGCAAAGTTCGCAATTGTCACCGTAAGTGTTGCTTCGGCAGTTCTTGCAAATTCCGGTCTTCGAATCGCACTCATCGGAGTGTCCGTTACATTCGCAACGTTCACACAATCCCAAGTACAAGCCTTGGTCACCCTTGTAGTAGCCTGGCGCACAATCTTCGCAAGACAAACCTTGATGGCCCTTGTCACAAGCGCACTGTTCGACTTCCCAAGCACGTTTGTTTCCTCCGAAGTTCTGTTCAGTAGCAATATCGAGTTCAACCTGCGACAAACCGGCTTCTTCAGCAACGGTGGTGTATGTGGCCTTGATGTACACAGCAGTGACGTTAGCGAGTGTCATAAGCAGTTGCGGTCGGTTGGCGGTACGTCCATCAACATGTTGCCAGGAGTCTTCAAATATTGGTACAGTGAAAGTCTGAGATCCGCTTGGTGGCAGGTTTTCTTGTCGGTAGTGGTGCAGAGTGATTTCGTTGCCACTGACAAAGACAACATCAGGTGAGCTGCTTCGAGAAGCACCGCCTGATGGCTGTGGAGTGTAACGAACGGTGTATTTCAAGTTTCCGCCGTAGGACGTCAACTTATTGCCTAAGAAGGTTGGTGGAAGGCTCCAGTAGTAAGTGTTGTCACCGGGAGATTCAGCAAAATTGCTGAAGGCGACTTCTCTGTTCTCAACGTTGAGGCGGCGCACGACTTCCGTTGGGTCGCTGTATCCGGATACGAGAGAGAATTCTGAGGGCTGTGATTGTGACGACGCGAATGAAGCTCGGATAGAGTCACGGTACAAGCTGGAGCTGGAACACTGAGTGACGACACCCATGCAGAAGCATCCAATGCAGCCACCTCTTGGGCTCAGATAGAAAGCATCCGATGAGCATTGATCACAGCGTGGTCCAACAACGTCAGGTTTGCATTCGCAGCGTCCACCTGGAAGCACTCTTGCGGTTCCAGCCTGGTCACAGTCGCTTGGTGGTGGTGCTGGATAGCATCCACGTGGTGTCAATGGATTTCCAGCGAAGCCAGACGCGCATTCTTCGCATCTTGGACCAGTGTAGCCACGGTCACAGTTGCACACAACACCTCCACGTCTATCCAATGAACAAGTTCTGGCGTGAGAGTTTCCGGCAACTGGGCATGGGCATGGCTAAAAATATTCACAAATAAACAAAAATATTCGAGATAAAAATAAAAAATCTTACTTTGCAAGCGATTCCACGGCTTGGATCACCATAAGTTCCCGGTCGGCAAGGTTCTTCTTCGCGCACACAGCGTCCCAACCATGGTCCAGTCTTCTGACGAACGTATCCGACGTCACAAGTTTCGCAAGACAATCCAGTGTAGCCAGCTGGACATCTGCACTCTTCAACCAAAGAAGCAGATCCCAATCCGATGTTTCTCAAAGCAGCCGAATCCATAGTGACATGAAGCAACTCAACGTTACGTTCACCGGAATCGATGTATTGGAGTTTCACCAGAATGTTCTCAACGTTGGCAAGTGTCATCATGACTTCTTCTCTCGAAGCGTAAGATCCGTCAACCTTGTAGAAGCTGTTAGCAGTCAATGGGGCAGTGATGTTGTTCTTCACGCTCGGGTACATGCGGTTTGGAACGCGGTAGGTCAAAGTGTAGCCGTTTCCTTGAATAATGACGTCGGGAATGTCGTTGGAGATTCCGCGTCCGCCGAATTCGACTTCATAGCGAAGGAATCCACCGTAGGACTTGAGTTGGTTTCCATGGTACTCAGATGGGAGCGAAAGGTATGGGTAGACACGGTTGTTGGCAGCTGGGATGTCTGAAGCTCTGAATTGAACTCCATGACGGGATGAAGTCAAAGTGTGACGGTCGTATTCACCGACTTGGATGTCTGGCAAGCCATTCCACGGTCCATCAATGCCAACGACAGTTTGTGATGTCACTGGTGGGTTCAAAGTGTAAGAGTACAAGTCAGCGCTGTTACATTGAGTGCTGACACCGAAGCAGAAGCAGTTGATGCAGTCTTCACGGCGCACAGCTTGTTTGTTGAATTCGCCGGCTTGGCAGACGTCCTTGGTTGGTCCGACGATCAAAATAGTGTCCGGTGACACGAAGTGTGTTCCCATGCTGTTGATGATTTCGCAAGAGTATGCACCAGAGTCGATTGGCTGAATGTCAGGGCAGGTGAGTGTACCAAAGCCATTGGAACTGGTCGTTCTACATTTCTCTGGAATGTGTCCCCAGTTCAAACGCCAGACAATCAATGGAATTGGGTTTCCGGTAGCACGGCATGTGATGTTGAACACGAAGCCGGCTTCGAGACGGACAGTTGGGGGTGGCGGGGTGATGACGGCGGGTGCTAAGCAACCAATTTCATCGGAGTTGTCTCCACAGTCGGACTGGGAGTCGCACTGGAATGATTTTGGAATGCACTGACGGTTGGCGCATTGGAATTCATCGTAACGGCATGGACCGCTTGATGGTTCAGCCAATGATGAACAACCTTCTTCATCGGAACTGTCTCCGCAATCGTTTTCTCCGTCGCATCTCCACGTTTTCAAGACACACTTTCGGTTGTTACACTTGAACTCGTTGGGCTCGCAACGACCTGAACTGCAGCTGTTCTCGTCTGATCCATCACTGCAGTCGAAGAATCCGTCGCAGATCTTTGCCTTTGGAATGCACTCGCCGTTCATGCAGGTGGCTTGGTTTGCAGCACAAGCTGTGTGGTTTCCATCAAATCGTGGTCGGTCGTCTGTGGATAGAAAAATTGTTTAAATTTTGTTTTCTCTGAAGCTTGAACAGTTGTTGAAAGTCAAACGATGACTCAATTACCAGGAAAATCCATTTAAAGTTTTGCATTGGAGAAATTCGAATAAATTATTGAAAATTTGGAGACCAAAGTCAAGTCAAAAGGTTACCTGTTCCATAAAACACTTTGTCTATGTGCGGCACAGTGCCGTATCTAATTTTTCGATTCTTCGGAATAAATTTAAATTGACTCCAAGCTGCATTCCCGATATTGGCAATAAATGATTTAACAACGATTCGCGATAAAAAAAATGAACTTACATTTTTCGACTGTCAATTCGACTGTCACGAAGTTACCGGGTTGGTTCTTAGGGTACCCGACAGCTTCGCAAACATATTCACCACCGTGTTCCATAAGGATGTTAGGAATTTCCAGACGTCCGCTGATGTCGCGTGTGCCTGGTGGCAAGGGACGGCCTCGACGACTCCATTGAACTCTGGCACGGATCGGGCCTTCGTCACGACATTGGAAGACAACTTCGCGACCTGGATTGAGTAGAAGTTCAATGTTAGTAAACGGTTGTGGCAGAATTTTTACACCCATATATGATAACATGTTTGGTTGCTGTATCTCATCCTTGAACTGTTTGTTTTCGAACCAAAATTGGTGGTTAACATGCAAATAATTTTGTTATCGTCTGAACGATGTTAGTTCACTTGTTGATTCGTATTAAGCCAACAAGAAAACAGCGACTGTCGCTATTGATTTCAAATTAAATCAGAAAAGGAATTCGTCATGCAACAAATGACTCGGGTTATTGATGATGTTAGTTTTTGTTGCTTCGCGTTCAGTTTGTTTGTTTAGCAAGCATTCTTTTCACATAGTAAACTCACCCTCTTTTATTAATCCTACATAAGCGAAGCATTATTTGTTTATTGGTTTGCAATTAATAAAGGAAAAATAAAAGCATTTAATATAACAACTCTAGGAGATTCTAAATTACTGTTTGGTTACAGCGGGTTATTGACAATTTAGAAGATAGAAAAGCGATTGATATGGCAGAAGGATATAAATAACCTTAAAAACCAGGGAAAAAAACAATTTTGTAGGTCACAAGTCACGAAGCGTTTGAAAGAAGTGTTTCAATGCAAAGCTCATAGAAGGTCTTCAATACATTAAAGCTCTTTAACTGAAAGCTTTTTCTAAAAGCTACTTAGAATTAAGCGTTAGCTTGAAGAACGAACAAAAGCTTAATCATTTGAGCTTTTAAAACCAACATAAAAGCTTCTTCAAAGCTTTTAAGCTTATTTTGTTCAAACCTTCAGTTCAACAACTTGCTTCGTAGCTTGTGAAAATCCTTGTTAAGTCAACATCAATCAACCCAAACTTACTTTCTTTGATGACTTGTGCATTTGGATAGGTCTTCAAGTTCAGTCCTTGGCGTGGGGGTGGTGGAGGAGGTCCAGCTGTAAAGATAAGAACCAAAACAATAAGAAACTGTTGCAAACAATTGTTCATCCACACAAAAAGCTTTTTAAAATATCAATTAGCAGCTAAAACAATATGTAAATTGTTAATAACAAATGTCAATCAACGTTAGTTGCAATTAATAAGGTTGTTGTTGTGTTTTGAAGCTGTTTCCTTTGTGTTGTCAGTGTTTCCAGTTCATAAGCGTGTTGACAGTGTCAACTTGACTTACAAACAGCCAGTTGGCAATCCAGTTCATCAGAGTTGTCGTATGGACAATCAGTTCGTCCGTTGCAGCGCAGCGATCGCTGAATGCATGGCCCGTTCTCGCACCAGAACATGTCACTACTACATGAACTACCCTTTACATCTAACGTGCGAATAATTGATCAAAATAGTGAATTGGTGATGATGTCACAAACAGGTGAACATAAAGTGTGATTACATAGAAAGCAAATGAGTGATGTGTGAAAGACTTACTGCACTCTCTTTCGTCGGAATAATCCCGGCAATCCGGTCTTCCGTCACAGTGTGACGCAAGTGGAATGCATTCACCGGACCGACATTGCCATTCACGTCTTGAACAGTAAGGACGTTCATTTGATGGTGGCCTGAACACTGGCGGAAGGTGCGGAGTTCGAGTGGTCGGACGTGTCGGTAGCACGTAAGGTCGAGGTGTAGTTATGTGTGCTGGTTGTGAATGGAATGAATGTTCAGAAATCATAGATGGTCAAATGATAAAGTAATGCCAATGGTGATTGAATCAAAAATGTTTTGCAACATCGAAATAATTTTGCTACATCTACTAAATTTAGCTACGACAAATTTACGCTAGATTTTGACACAACTTACCGCAATCGTTCTCGTCGCTTCCGTCTTGGCAATCGATCTTTCTGTCACACTTTCTGCTTTCACTGATGCATTCACCAGTTTTGCATTGGTATTCTCCAGAGCGGCATCGTTGTGGGCAGCCTTCTTCATCAGATCCATCACGGCATTCAGGCACGCGGTTGCATCTGGCGCTTTGTGGAACGCAAGTGCCATCGGTACATGTGAACTCATCACTACGGCAAGCTAGGTTTGAAAGGAAACATGAGTCAGTCTTGGAATTTGAAACTTTTTGAACTAAAGGGAAAACGAAGAGGAAGCTTTCTGAATTGAAGAAAGTTTGGTGCAGTAAGAATGTCCAAACGAGGCTTCCGTCTTCGCTGTCAACACAATTTTAATGCAACTTCATGCATTTGAATGAAAATTTAAAACTTTTAAACAAACTACAAGTGATTCTTGACAATCATGCGATACAAATCTACAAAAAGTCTAACAACCCTAAGGTCGATCAACATTCCTGCAGGAAATCTGAGACAAGAACGACTCAACACTAAAAGTCAGGACGTGGAACTTCCACTCCAACATCAACAGAACAATCAACAGACTTAGAAAAAGGCAATATAAAGTGAAAATCTATTAACCGAAGCAGTTTTGTTCATCGGAAAAGTCTTTACAGTCGTAGTAACTGTCACATCTCAAACTCATGTCGATGCAATTTCCATCTAAACATGTGAACTCGGTTTCATTGCAACCATCTGAAGATACAATCTCCCCAAATCGGGTTAAATCGGTTAAGTTAAAATTTAAAAGAAAATTGCTGTTTGAGTGAATATTTCTTACAAAATCGAAAAAATAAAGAATTTGTGAGAGTGAAAAAGATTTTTATGTGAGATTTTGTGAGAAATAGGAAGTTTAAATGGTGCTTATAAGGTGTTTTGTTGAGTATCCATGACACAAAGTTTGAAAGAAAATACTTTTTTGTGTGTTTAGCGAGTTGCACTTGATACTTACGACATCCACTTTCGTCTTCTCCACCGGCGCAGTCTCTTTGTCCATCGCATCGTTGGTAGTGGTAGATGCAAGCGCCATCAGCGCACTGATCTTCAGGGCAAGGTTCTGGCGTTGGTGGTGGACAGTTGGCTTCGTCACTGTGGTCAACGCAATCGCTTCGACCGTCGCAAACCTTCTCAGACTCAATACACTGGCCGTTGCAGAAGAACTCATCGGAGTTGCATTGAACTATGGATAAAATAAGAAAAAGTTAGATTTGCAGGAAGAAGGGACAACTTTTTGATAGAACTGATGATTTTTGGAAAAGTTTTTGTCAAAATCTGTTCTATTTCAAGTTGTCTCTGAGCACAGTGGAAAATCGAAATGTAAATGTCTCAAAATGTTTACCAGTTAACACAATTAGAAAGCAAAATACGTGCGTCTACTTACTTGGCTTTTCAGTAATTTCTTGAATATCTTTATTTTGATCCAAACAGAAATCTTCATCTTCATCAGATCCGTCTACGCAATCTGGTTGATTGTCGCAGACGAACTCCTGATTGATACATTCGTCGTTGTTACATTTCCATTCTCCGTCGGAACAATCGTTCAAACCGGGAATTTCTTCATCTGGCCTTGCTCCAGCTTATGGTTTTAATTGATATGAACATGTCGTGTTTGTGTTTTGTGTGTGGTTTGTTTATATAGTTCGCACG
Organism: Belgica antarctica; assembly: GCA_000775305.1. Taxonomy (NCBI): domain Eukaryota; kingdom Metazoa; phylum Arthropoda; class Insecta; order Diptera; family Chironomidae; genus Belgica; species Belgica antarctica. Next base: position 63,760 of record JPYR01000083.1, on the reverse strand, counting down.
AAAGCAAAAAATACGCCAATTTCAAACATGAAAAGGTAGAAAGTTTCAGAGTGTAAGTTGAAGCACAATCAAACAAAAAATAAATCAAAAAGTTTTAGAGAAAGCTTTTCACCAAAGATAAAAGTCAACTTTCGTAGCGATTTCTCGACTTTTTGTTAATTATGTTGCACCAAAGTCGGATGAAACTTACGGCACTCTTGTTCGTCAGATCCATCGCTACAGTCGATTGCCCCGTCACACCGTTTGTAGTCGCTGACACATTCTCGACTTCTCTCACAACTAAGATGAGTTATTTCAATTTAGATTTGCACAAGTTTGTCCAAATTTCGTCGTGAATGTATTCAACTTACTGGAACGTATCGAGACCACATTCGTCACAATTGACTTCGTCAGTGTTGTCAAGGCAATCTTGGATGCCATTACAACGATCGCGAGAATCAATGCAACTTTTATCTTCGCATTCAAACTGTGTCGGCCGACATCCAGAGTCTACAAGTTTGTGCAATATTTGTGTTAATTTTTGAAAGGAAAGTCTAAGACAGTGATGGGTACCGTGTGATCCACAAAATTATAAGTTTTAAAAAGCTTTTTGCATGTACAAAAACTAAAATTTCTAGTTTTGTAGATCACACCTGTACAAAACATAATTCCAGTCACCAAGTGTACAACATAGAACATTAAGTTTTCTACAGAACAAGTGGAAACTATTTCCCCCAAAACGCTACCTGCTGGGCAGTTCTCTTCATCGGTTCCATCGTCACAGTCAGCAATTCCATCACATTTGAAGGCATTCGATAAGCATTTGTTTTCATCGCATGTAATTTCATTTTCAAGACATTCATGGGGATCTACACGACAAATGAAGTTCAAAAAGATGGTGTGAAAAACATAAAAATTTGAAATAAAAACGTGGTAAATTTTGTTTAAATTTTGATTGCGTCACACCAAATAAGCCGAATATTAATACTGTTGAATTGTACAAATTTTTATAAGTTTAAATCGAAAGAAAAAAATGAGTGAAAATATGAACTAGTGCTTTACCAACGTAATCTCCACTTTCAAAGTCGCAATATTTCTCATCAGATCGATCACTACAATCGTTGTAGTTGTTACAAACTTTGTAGCCAGCAATGCAAATTCCATCAGTTTCACATTGAAATTCGCCTTCCTTGCAACCTTTACTGATCGAATTGCGGTTAGGCAATGCATTATCCAATGATTTCAGATGAGGCTTATCAGTGGTATTGTCTATAGTTGTGCGTGTTGTGATTTATTTACAGAGATGATTTGAATTTGATTGAATGAGTGATAATAATTTTAACATAGAATGACACATGAAAAGAAAGAAGATTTGAACTTTTAGTCACAACAATTAACATAAATTACATAAAATTATAAATGAACTTAAATATGACATTGATTTTATTTACAATTTGATGGTTGTTATCAAGATATTTGATATTCAAGAGAGGGAAAAAGTCGAAACAATGTTGTAAGGTTGATGATTTATTATTCAAGTTTCTGGAAGTTCATGAACATAATGTTGAAAAATATCCATAACCATGAAAGCTTTTGAAAGCACTTGAAAAGCTTTGAGATATGCTTTTGAAGCTTAGATGATTGATCAAACGGAATTTAATGAATTTAATGAAAAACTTGGCAGTTCTTGATTTAAAGGCCATCTCAATTTTATTTGATTAGAACCTGGAACCATTTTTATGAATGACAAAGAACATTGCACCAAATTGAAAGTAAAAATGAGTTTCGAAGAAACACTTTGATTATGAAATTTCAATAAATCAAATATCTTGACACAATCCTTGGAAAATTATTGACACCAATATTTACTAGTCCTCCAATGAGCTCCAATGTTTGTTCAAATTAAAATTACCAAGCAATACTTACGACACGAATACTCGTCACTATCATCTGGGCAATCAAAGTCTCCATCGCACTTCTTTTCAAGTGGAATACAAATTCCGCCTCGAATGCATTGAAACTGAGAGATTTATGTTTTTTTGTGTATTTTGTGAATGTTTTGTTTGCTTTTATGAGCTGCTAATGATTTACTTACTTCGTTGCGAGCGCAATCGCAATTTTCTTCGTCATCGCCATCCGGGCAGTCTTTTGAACCATCACAGACTGCCAGTTGGAGGAGGCATGTACCAGACTTGCAAGTGTATTCATCGGCCGTGCATGCTATTTTGAGTGAATTTCCAAAACATGATATTTTCTTTAATATTTACATGACAATGAACGAACGAACTATGAAGTACGAGACGATGAAATAATTTTGAAAATATTTTTGTGAACTTTTGATGTTAGTAACTTAAAAATAACTTGAAAAGCACCTTAAAAATAAATAAACAAACTTATAAGAAGGCATGTTTCGACACCTTTAACCCCAATAAGCGTTAGTTCTCTCACCAGGAATGTCAAAACCAGGATTTGCAGGACTGCTGCAACTTTTGTCGTTGCAATTCACTTGTGAATCTGAACAAAGGCATTCTATGCACCCGTCAAGGCCGTCTCTGAAACTTTCGCCTTCACGATACCACGTGTCTGCGTGGTAGCATGAGTACACCAAACCGTCGACTTGGTCTGTTTGATCTATTTTGAGATCAAGCAAAGGTTGATTTTCATAGAAATTGGTGGTTAACTGTCTCTTATAACAGTTTTGACATATTTACAAAAATGTTTGGTCAAATTCAATATTTTAAACTTATTTTAAATTCATTTGGAGTTAAATTTTTCGTAGAAAGACTGGCGAGTGAAAAAAGTTTTGAAATCCTAATTTATGTACATTTTGAGTTGTTAGTCACTTGAACATGTTTGTTAGTCACAGTTCAGCTACTTAATATCTAGAGTTAGGTTAATTTTGAGACACGCAAAAAGAGAAAAGTTTCAATACTTCTCGGAGGGCAGTTGAGCTCGTCAGATCTATCGTTACAGTGGAAAAATCCATCGCAACGACGTTTGCCATCGATGCACACACCGTTAGTACACCTGAAATTTCCAGGCTTGCATGCTGAATTTCATTGTCATTCGCGTTAATTCCCAAAAGTCCAATTTCATTCCAGGCGTTTTAGTGTTTTTGAAAACCGCAACGTTAGCAAAAGGAAAAAAATCCCATTTAGGTAGTTGAATTAATCGATTTCACATTTTTTTCGGCGCGTCGAAAGGGGAATAAGAAAAAAAGAATCAATTTTCAATAAAATTCAATTTTGAGAACACATAAAGATCAGTCACGACACGAGGCTACGAGTAATGATACGGTAACTGTAAAAAAATGTTTACTTCTAGCGATGAAGTCGATTGAGAAAGAAAAGAAAAGATTAGAATCGACTTCGGCTGAATTGAAACTTGAAGCTTCGGAAGACAAAGAACTACATTTCATCTAATTCACGCAACATTAGTTCACATATTAGCTTGAGAAACGTTTCTGAAAATCGTTAGTCATTGAGGTTTAGAGAAAGACGGAGATTGAAGGAGGCAACAGCTGTAGACACGCAACATAAAATTTAGAAACTTACAGCAAGACGCTTCGTCAGAATGATCTTTGCAATCGACTTTTCCGTTGCACCAATAAGCTTCCGGAATGCATTCGGCTTTGTTTTTGCAGCTTCTTAAGCCTCGTTTGCATGTTAGAACTTCAGTTTGTAGAAAAATAGAAGAACAAAGTCCAATCTGTTAGTTCAAGCACCAGAAGAAAGTTTTATTTCGAGAATGAAACGAAGTTATCATGTTTTTCTGATCAGTTAAAGATGTTGAAGAACTTTTTGAAAGTTGTTATCAGGTCAATTATGGACAATTGAAAATAAATCAAGTCAGAATTACAAAATTCGATGGGTCTTGAAAAGTTGTCTCGGCGATTGAGATTGAGTAGAAGCATGGCTGACAGCTGTTATGAAATCAATTGTCTGAAAATGTGATCTTTCGGGTTTGGAGTCAATTTGAACGGCTACTTTTGATAAGACTGCTTTGGGGTTTGCTTGGTGCTAAAGTCACAAAGTTTGTTTCAACAAAAGTTCATAAAAGTTATAAGAATACAGGAAAAAATATTGAAATAAAAAAGTTTATGAAATACAAATCAAAAATTTGTGTGACACTTCACGTGCACTTCCCCCATTCCAACAACTAACAAATATGATTTCAATCAAGGCTTTAAATGTTGTAAAACGTTATTAGAACAAAAAAAAAATGAATAAAATCTTTCAACACATGAAATTACAAGGTTCGTGATTGTCGGATTAAGTGTGAAATTCCTAGATCAACTTGTGCAGTCTACTCAAACCTTTCAATTACGCGAACTTATCTTACAAAACATTTGAACTGGTTACAGAAAACACTTTGGAAACAAACAGCTTGTTAGACTTACTTGGACAACTTCTTTCATCGGACATGTCTTCCGGACAGTCGATGTTGCCATCACACCGTTTGGTTAGATCTATACAGTTACCATAATCACATTGCCATTGACGAGCTCCGCAGGCTGTTAGTAAAAATTATATTTCTTAAGATTACTGAAGGAAGAAGGAATTTGTTAAAGGGTGTCTAGCGGTTTTACATACGACAGTCATGTTCATCGGCTCTGTCGTTAGGACAGTCGATGATTCCATCGCAACGTGCTGTTATGGATACGCAGCTGTTATCGCCGCAGGGAAACTTTCCAAGTTCACAAAAAAACTTTAGTCTACTCTTAAATACTTTCGATTGATCGTGAATGATTAATGATTTTAATTATAATATTTTCCAAGCAGCATTAGGTATAGGGAAATATAAAAAGATTAGTTACAAGTGTGTCAGTTAGTCAACTTTGTGTTCAAGCTTAATTTACACACTATTTCGAGTTATTTTTCGAGGGAGTCAAAACAATTTTGTCATCAGTCTTAGGTCACCAAAATTTTAAATAATGTTTAGCAATGTCAAAACTAAAGTCGGAAGCTGAATTTACTTTATTAGAGATACAACTGTATGATCGCAAATGAAGTAATCTCACATTTTGTTGAAACGTGTTTGTAAACTTTAAAGCTTAACAAAAAGCTTCGTAGTTAAGTCACACATGTTTCTTAGATAAATTGTTTTAAGCTGTTATTGATCAACTTCAATGAAATCAAACTTCAAATCAAGTATTGCATCTACAACAAAGTAATTCCTGGATTTTTTTACCCAAAAATCTGCTTCAATTAGAAATAGTGTCTAAAAAGCTTTTAAAAAATCGTCAAACTACCTTGATCACAATTCTCTTCGTCTTCATTTTCATCGCAATCTTGTCTTCCATCACACTGCTGCTCTTGCAGGATACATTTTCCATTACTACATTTGTATCCGTCACAATCATCAACTTCTACACCACCACGATCGTTATGGTAATTTGTTTTGTTTGTTTGTGTGTACAGATAATTACATTTAAAAAGGTGCAAAAAACATGTAAAATGAGAATTTTGTCCAATAGAATTATGAGAACTATGAAAGCTCAAGAAAACCACAATTATTTTAGTGGTTGATTAAAAGTCCAAGAAAATATTGTGTAGATTCTCGCAAACTTACCACAGTTGTCTTCGTCCTCTCCCTCTTGACAATCATCAACATCGTTACACTTGTCTGCTGCAGGGATGCAAGATCCGTCGTTACACTCGAACTCAGAATTTGGATCACAATCTGTGAAAAGAAATAAAAATTGTCAACGACGATTTCTTTGAAATACGATCGAAGTTTAGATGACGATTTTCTGACTCAATTTCAGAAAACTTTTCGTTTTTGTTGAATTGAAACCTGATGACGCTAAACATTCCACAAAGTTGTCTTAAATTTCTCGCAAATACCTGAAAAATGCCAATAAATTTTCCCATCTGGAGAAGCTTGTGAAAAACGAGATGAAATTTAATTTCGTCCGAAGGTATTTTAAAGAAGAAGTCAAATCTCAAGCTAGTTAATTTGAACTTGAAGTGCAGTTTTCATTGTGACTAATAACAGCGTGCGCTGAAGAAGTTAATTATCAGGAAAATTTATATTTTTATTGAAAACAAATTGAATTTTTTGAACAACGAGTTTCATCACAACAAGTAATGGCTTTACACACGAACTCAACCCATCCAATTTTTGTTTAAATAATCTTGCAAATTTATTCATTAAAATTCACACCAATCAGTGCAAGTATTCAAATGATGCCGAAGGAATGCAGTTTTGTGTTCACTGTGGCTTTTTGTGATGTAATGTGCGAGGTTAAAATTAGCTCGCTTTAATAATTGTTTTAAGCGCGTTATTTACATCATCTGCGAGTGAGGTCATCAATGACATCTCGACATAAATCATCGAGTCAATCAAAGGATCGTCAATGTCTTAAATCACTATCAAATTATGATTCAGCGAAGCGTTTTAATTCGACATATGTAAATAACAAGAAAACAAAATTATTTACACGAACTTGAATTAATCCTAACGAGTGTTTTAGCTTCAAGTG
>JPYR01000083.1:45455-57287 GCA_000775305.1 Belgica antarctica | reverse complement strand
TATCGAGTCAATCAAAGGATCGTCAATGTCTTAAATCACTATCAAATTGTGATTCAGCTAAGCGTTATAATTCGACAAGAAAATAAAATTATTTACACGAACTTGAATTAATCCTAACGAGTGTTTTAGCTTCAAGTGAATTCCGACAGATGTGACAAATCATTTGTCGGCAATCATAATCGCTTTTGCTGCATCAACAAGCTTTCATGTAAATCAAATGACTGGATCGTGTGACGATTGCTTAAGAGAAAATTTATCGTAGGTCAGATTCTTTACAAAAATTCTTTTGTAAAAGGTCATAAAATTTAAACTTCAAAGACTGGACTTGGAAATGATGAAAATTTGAGAGATGAAAACCATCGTTTTTTGGCTTATGTTCAACACTTTTAATATTGACAAATTAATCCATCGGAACCGACCGCACTCTCGATCCTTTATCGCATTTCCATCTCACACAAAAATCTTATTGAATTCCATTTTGTGCAGTCGAAAACCCGACACTAAAATGTGTTCTTTGAGAAATGAAAGAATAAATTGTGTTATGCAAATAACAAGCACCACAAACACTCAATTTTTACAGTTTACTGCGCCTTCGATTCTTATTATAATTTTGCATTCATTGCACAAACATGATTTGTTGGAGCTTGAATCATCAATGTTGAATAAAAGTTCAAGTACCTGGTTTTTACGATTGATTCAGACGCTTTAACGAAATGTATTTTATTTTATAATTTACAAAAATAAACTAAAATTATTGCTGCAGACACTTCGGATTGTGAGAAAGTGTTGTGACGTCATTTCTAAATAAACTTTTTGTAGCTGAAATCATAAAACTGTTGGATCTCGAAATAAATAGTGATTAAAATTGACGTTTTTTGCTGCTACAAAATAATCCAAAACAAGCCATAAATATATGAAAAATCACATTGCAAAAAATATTCCGGAAGAGAGACAGAGAAGCGAAGAATTTTCTGTGTTTAATGATGCTTTAACTATTCGAATTGAATTTCAATGGCAAAGCCCGGCTTATGTGTTGATTTCGGTTTCCGATTTCCTAGCGCAAAAAAGCAAAGAAGATGACTTCATGCGGTGACTAAAAATGGGGCATTTAGGCGGACATTGAAAACATAAAATCGAAAAAGTTGTTTTGTTGTGGAAGGAGACGTAAAAAATCTCGTTTCGCGCGAGTTCAACAAGCGATGACTTATTAAAGTCTGAAATCTAAAATTTTCGAACAAAGGCATGCCTTTTGTGGATAAATCAAGGCTCATCATCAAGATGATATATTAATTAACCTGACAGCTTTACGATCCAACTCGGCATGGTGTCTTTAACAAGCGAAACAGTAGCAAGCTGTAAATTTTTTCTTGTTCTCAGTTTGAAGGCAAAATAGAAACAAAGCTTTAAAAACAAAAAACCAGCGTGAAGAAAGTCGATTACCTCGCCACTTTTAGCTACTGTTTAGCGCATTCTTTGTGCTCCACAATCAGCTTGCTGTCGACATATTAATTATAAGATATTACCACCGTGAAGAAAGTCAAGAGATAATTAACCGTGATGGTTTGCTAGAAAATAAGTTCAGACAGCGGAGATGAAGCTGATGTTATCGGGTGAATCAAAACAAAGTTGTTAATTAGCAAGGAAATTGATTGAGATTTTCGACAACAAGTTTGCTGCTAGTTAAGTTACTAAACTGATTCATTGAAATTGAGTTCTATTTCAGTATCATCTTTTTATAACTGATTCAAGCCGATTCAACTTTTTTTAGTTAAGTAACTCTCAATTCATGACATCACTTTCTCCTAACGTCAAAATCAAAATTTGTCTTGTCCGCACCAGTAAATTCTTCATAAATAGTAAACCTGACTTATTGAACAGTCAAAAACTTAAACTGAACATGACTGGAAGCCAAAAATTTCTTTATCGCTTAAGACTCAATGAAATATATCGATTTAATACAACACAACTAATTTATTTCGATGACAAGTGATTGATGCATAAAAGCAGCATAACGAACAAAGATTTTTTCTCTCATTTTATCTTTACGTTCCGTTTAATCTCTTCGCCACAATCTGGCGGGCTTAAAAGAGTTCTTAAAATGATTATTTTCATATGGCATTTAAAATTGATTTATTACAGTAAATAAATTTTATTCTCGAACTTTCTTCCCGAATGCATTCTCGGTGTGTGAATTCGGGGAAGAGTCCAAGAACTATCAATTACTCGAGTGCGAGAATGACCATTAAAGGGCTACAACGAATTGTAAGTCAATAGCGGTCAATGGCACGTCGTTAATTTGGTTATTAGACGGTAACAGCTTTTTAGGTGACGCTTCGAACCTCTAGCCGACCAATTGATCTCCAAGAGAAGCAATGAAAAGAATCAAAATTCCAATCGGGGAGTGATGAAATCAAGCATTAGAGTCGACATCATTAGATGTGAAGTAAAAGCGACAGTGAAAAGCTGAAATTTACTCCGATGACCTAAGATTTTTAACGTTTCTTTTTTATTGTTCATCGTCGGCGATTTCGAGTGGCGACTTTTCGGCCAGTAATTCAATTACTCTCTCGAAAGAAATTACAACAGTTATAATGAACCGAGATTACGTATCGAACAAAGGAAGTTCTCAGTGTAACATTTTCGAAAAAAAATATGTTTTCGAGAACAGCAAGTCGACTAATCATGCTGTTCGTAGCTTAATTGTTATACAATTTGTCATGTTAAGTTGTGTGGAATGCGGCTTGAACTTTACGGCTGCTTGAATCAATAAACAGCACAAGATGAATGTTAAAGAGACTAGAGAACTATTGAAATAGGCAATTTAAGGTTTTCAACTGGGAAATCAAAGACTTCAACGTAAAATGATTTCTGCGAACGGCTTTCCTTCGCCAAACATCACGAACACGGATGACATTTCATTTAATGCGCTCAATTGAAATTCTAAATTCACTGGATATCAATTCAAGTCATAATGACAAACATGCATGTTGTTGATTTGGCATCGTGATGTGTTATGACAGCGCACGACGCATACCAGAAACGTGTCGTTTTTCTTTTCATCTGATTAAGTTCTCCCGCGGGAGCGCTGCTACTGTCACTGGGCGATAGGGCGAATGTGTGACTTTGTAATTTACGGCGTAAACAGGTGGGAGGGCGTTCTTGTGAAACTCGTCAGCCGATGATGCGCTCGACTCATGTGGAAGAAGCAGACACTTAAATCAGTATCAATGATGTCTTAATTCTTCTGCTAAGACTTTTACGAGACCGTTTGAGGCTATTTATTTAGAATGACTCAACGGTTGTAGCTTTTTTATGTTCTTACTTGATTGTTGTCCGTGTTTTTATGCAGGCCATGTTCAGATTGATATTGAAAAGAATTTAATTTTAAATTTGAAGGTAAAGTCTGGATAGAATTTTCATGCAATTGATTTTTATTGACTGCTCCAATTAAAGTAAATTGAATGTTATTTCGACTATAAACGAAATTGATTTCGTGTTGCTTTTGCAGTCTTTAACGTTTTAATAATAATTTGAGCGGCAATTTATACCAAAATGCTTCAAGAATGTGTTTAAATTTCTTTATGATTCCAATTTGTCGTCATCAAACAGTAGAACCGTAAGGAATTGCCACTATTCTCCACCCTATTCAGACCCATATTTCCATAATTCACTTTTATAAACGTGTCTACAAAATATTAAACCTGTCTTCATTCTATGAAGTAGTGAAGCAAACACAATAACAATCAACCGGTGCGATTACGTATCGCATGAATGGAAAATGGTTTTAAGCCGGCTTTGGCTAAAAAATGCAATTATCGTAAATTCACGGAGAAAAAAATTTGTTTCCAAAAGGCAATTTATGCACTAAATTTGATTGACATTTCGTTTAATGGTGAAAAGCGTGGCAGTGAAATCGGCAGTGAATATGAAGCTCAATTTGGAAGGAAAACTTTTCTGGTCAAAATGGAAAACAAAATATTTAAACAATCTGAAATGAGAAAAGATATTCGCTCATAAGTTTTCCTTACTCCACACAAAATTACCAAAACATTCTTTGCATGATTTTGAATGAAAATATTTTTCCGATAAAAAATTAAAATTTGAAAGTTTATAAAATGGGTTTATACATCATTGACACTTTTTGAAAGTTGTGCCCGATACTCGGGGTTGTTTAGAACATGAGCTCTTTGCAGAGACTACACATTTTTCCATACTTCTGGAACAATATATTTTAGATATTTGATATTTCAAACTGTAAACCGTGTATTAAGTGCTTGAAAAGGCATAAAAAAATTCCACAAGTACATTGACGTCATTTTCACAAGTTCCTTTAATTTTATATTTTTCTCTATTTTGATTGTAGTGATTTAAAGAACTTTGCAAGTCAAGCTATTTAAAGCGTTTCACATTTTCTTTGAAAGTTTGTTCCAGACAATTCCACGACATGAAAGCCACCGAAAAGATTCTCCGCTGCTTTTCATTCCGTTCTGTCTACTGTGACATAATTTAATAATTCTAGGCAATAAATATTAATGAAATAACTAAAAAAGCTTGCGAAGGGGATCAGGCGAAGGGTTGAAAAGGTATTTTCACGACTTTTGTACTGGAAAAAAGGAAAGAAAATTTCACAGGCATCAACATAGAGAATAGTTGTACCAGTTACCAGCTACACACTAAATGAAAATTTGAAATTATCATGAAATATGGAATTAAAACGGTATTTCAGCAGCAAAACTGTGCTATAGCCTTTTGTTAATGAAATGCTTTCTGCTTTTAATTAAAACACGACGATTACTCGTTGGCGAATTTGATTTGTTATCACGCATGCTGGTGTGGAAGACACACATTAAAGTTTAATCTCCGACCTCAGATTAGCACGTGATGAAGAAAGGGTAAAATACCAAAGGTTCAAACTCTTAAGTCAACCAATAAATTATTCAAAGATTAGTAGAAAAATTAGCATAAGCGATGTGTCTGCCGCATCTCAGATGATATTTAGAAGCCGTTTTAAGTTTCTGTGATTGCGAAACGCCAGAAGAATTTCTTGTTTATGTGTGGAGATGTTTCTTTTCGTCAAGCGAAAGCGAAGCGGTTGAAGCTTCAAGATCAATCACTTGTGGGAAATATTAGATATTAATTCATGGCTATATTGAATTCCACATGTTTTTCTGCACAAATAGATATATTTAGCTTCTTGAAACAAAAATATTATTTCAATGAGAAACTCAGCGAAAATGTTCTCGATGACGAGATCAACGCAATCCTCGAAAATTGGAAATTAATCTCTGTTTGCCTCTAATTCATTCTTTTTTTTTGCTTTTCTCAGTTTTTAATTCAGGAAAACAAAATGTTGCTTCCTTTTCGTAACGACGCCCCAATTATTATCGTTACCGATATTCAATCTTGTGTCTAATTATGATTTCAGCCCTAGAAGGGTTCATCTCTCGAAAACATTGCTTCATGTGAAACTGAAATATTATTTGTAATTAAAAAACAAAAACAACCGAAATCTGATTCCCAAGCTTTCCAGTAATGTTTAATTTTGTTTCAGTGACAAGTTAAACAAAAGCTTTTGGATTTTCCTTCATTGACTTATAAAAATTGGCAAAAAAATCAGCAACTTTACATTTCTTGATTTTGTTAGACTTTTAAGCAGATAAGAGTAAAAAAAAGATGACATCATTCACTATCGCTTGTTTTTTCATGAATATTCAAATTAGATACCACAGTTTAGACATTTTCATTTGTAAACATTTAAATTTTACGTTAAATAAGATTTGTTTCCAGACTTCACTAGAACTTAGTAAAAACTAGACAAAGCAATGATTAGATGTTGTTGTGGGTTCATCAATGAATAAATAATGTTTAGTTTCTACGGTTTTATTTAAAAAAAATCAAATTTCTGGTTTCTTTTGCATGTTAAAGTCACTTCCGTTAGCTAAATACCAATAAACTTTCTTGAAATCTTGTTTTTACTTTGATCGTGACATTTTATTCAATCTTCCCCATAAATTGTGTAATCTAAATCAGTTCATAATTCTAACGACCGGGAAACGATGCCGATGTGCGACAAATGGCAATAAATTGAAATCTAAACTCCACTCGTTCATTCATGTGCCATCGCTTTGATAACCTCAACTCACCCAAAAAGAAAAAAACTAATGAAAACAACAATAAAATCGCGGTCTTATCACAAGAGGCAGATTATAAATAACATTTTCATTTCTGTAGTGAATTTCGTTTTCACACACATGAGTGAATCAAATGATGAGACGAATCTTCATCAAAAATATAAATTTTGTTTCTTGTCTTGTTCGTGAAAATGTGGTTTTTTTTTAAATTTAGAGGTCTGAACGAGCGAAGAGTGATTGATTTATGCTTATTATACGGAGATTTGTAACGTGTACGAGAAAAAGTAATCACAAATGATAGGTCACCATCTGAAAACGATGTTCTTACACGCATAAAAGCTTGCATAATCTTTTGACAGTATTCACTTCATCAGAAAACTTTGAACACGAGTTTACAGACGCTTAATTAAATCAAGTTTTATTCCAAATGACTTGTTTGTCTGTGCTACTTACTGGATTGGGCTTGGATTTTCGGCAGCAGAGTCGCCGCCAGAAAAGCCAGCAAAAATAAATTTCTAGGTTTTAACAACCCCATGTTGGTATGGGTCGTTGTTTGCCTGATGCAATTGTTGCTTCTCTTATCAAAATTATCTCGTCGTGATTCACCTTTAATGATAATTTTTATTTCATTATTCAACACCTTTCTCGTTTGCGTCGAACACTTCGTTGTAATCCAAAAATGTGAATAGAATTTTGAGTTCCTTCGCAGCACGGCAACAATCTCACTTCACACAACCTTTAACATTGATTTCATTCAATTAATTTTATGGAGTTTCTCGTTCACTTAAGCACTTTTCCACGTCGCGCTTTTCTCTTCTCTTTAAACCCTACTTATTGTTGAAATTTATTCGAAAATTAATTTTGACACAGTTAAAAGAGGGAAAAGAAGTGTTGAAGAATGTAATCTTCGCCTTTTTCCTTCTCGTTCGCGCCCTGTGACTTCCATTATAAGTAAACTGGATTAAAAAGTTAATGAAAAGTCGCTTTCGTCGCCTTGCACTTTAATTTCAGTAATGAAATTTCTTCCTGGGATGATTTTTGGCTTCCCAGCTTAGCTCGTCACCAAAGCATCGACAAGAATTTAAAATTAAATCTTCGTAAACAATTACAGCATCACCAGTTGAGTGGCATAACTTTGATTTAATTACGGTAGATTTGATTTCAAAGAAACACCATTGATGAGATTCTAAGGAAAGTTGTATGCATACGGAAATGCGTTTAGCATAAGTTCTAACGGGGTTCATTGTGATAACGCGTTACAAAGAATCTTGCAACGTTTGCAAAAATGCATTTTAAAACGTCTGTTGACATTTTGATTAAGCAAAAATAAAATTCTGAATGTGACCAACTTCACGGACAGTCCCCATTTTCTATGTAAAAATATGCAAAGCCACATGTTTCTTCAGAATTCTTCCACACTTCATTTCGCGATTAGAAGAATCTAACGAACACAAACTTAAGACTTTCTTATGAATTGACACAATTGCGGTCTTTTGATCTGCATAATATTTTCCACATTAAAGACTCGCTTGATGACGGCTCATATTGCACAATTTTCTCTTTTCCTTCATGTCGTTAAAAGCCGCAGCTAGAACTGTTGAATTCTCAAGTATCATTAAGTCGTAATGTAGAGTAATAATTACTTCATCTTACACATATTAAGCTTTACTTCCTGCTTCTGACTATGGAAGACAACATGTGTGACTTTTGATAAACGATGTTCAATGATGAAAGTTTCGCAAGAGGCCGGAAATTTAAATTTTCTTTTGACAAATATTCGGAGATCACGAAAGTGTGAGCGGAAAGAAAATTTATGAACCTTTTGACCAGAATTGAAAGAAGTTTTATTTTAATGTGTCTCTTAAGTCACAGAGATTAGTCATCAATTTGAAAATGATACGAGGAAATTATTTTCACGCGAACAAGATTTTCGTCTTCAAAGCGCTGGGCCGATTTGCATAATCCGTGAATGCGATAACAAGTTTTCGACTTTCTTAAGGTTAAAAGAATCATTTTTAATAGATCTCAATGACTCTTGACTAAAAAAGACCAGAAACGAATGGAATTACGTAATTTTTGAACTCCCATTGCTCCCAAAAGTATCAAACTCGTTCTATTTTTATTAAGTCTTTGTTTTCGCTACAGTCTTTCTTCCTTTCTGTTTACTTTAATATTTTCGCTATCATCGCGAAATGAAATGAAGACGCGAAGAAAAAAATCATCGAACACACGAGTATTAATGCACTTTTAGAATTAGAACAGTGATTGAGTGCTCCAGGCCGGATCTCACAAACACTCATGAAGCTATTATCAATAGCCTTGCCATTTCTTGACCCCATAATCGCAAAACCATGTCTTTAAAGACTGTACAAACGGAGATTTTCTTCACTAAATCGTCGCTTTTTTCGTGGTCGAATTTTTTTCGGTGATCATCGCGACGAAATCGGAATCTTAATATTTATTTTACAGGTTTTCCGCGTGTGAATTCCTTCTTCTTCGACTCGCAGACCGATTCAGGTGCCAAAACAAGCCACAAAAACAAAAGCCAGTGACAAAAACAAAAGCCAGTGACACTTTCTCAACTTTTCGACACCTTCACAGTGAAAAACACTAAAAGAGAATTTTTCCCTCGTGGCTGCAAGTTTTCCTGTCACTTATGTTTGTTGATGTTTGTCTTTGATGCTCCACATAAAACATATTCACGTAGGTGATCAGAAAAAAGTGTGAAAAATTAATTGAATTATGTCGAAATAAATTCTCTCGTGAAAAATGTTGTGATCATCATAACTTTGATGACTGTCCCGTTGATTGCGACAACACATTTTTATTTTTTTCAACTCTTCCGTTTCAACGCGTTGAGTTTTCCGAGAAAATCTGTTGATTTTTCACGCCGAATTTATCATTCTGAATGTAATCGGTTCATGCAAGAATTATTTTCACGAGAAATGCGACTAGACTTGTTGAATTTTTAATAAATAACACAGCGACTAGGTGAGAGAGAGAGAGAGAAAAGTACAAGCACATCTAACAGCGTAAAACTGCAGGCACTGCGATATATTTTGCATCATTAATTGAATTTTTATGTTTTCTTTCTATTTCAAAGCATTTTTTCTTATTTTTTATATTATTTTTTATCATAATTGCTTTTCACAACACTGCAAAATATTTTCGCTTTTTTTTATTCAAATTCTCGTCATTCCGATGAAAAACGATCCGAAATATCCACAAAATTCTATTCACATATTTGGCAGAAACACTAGATTTCAACATTTCGTTACGAAACTCACAAAATTCACTTATTTTTTTAATTTCTTTTCGATCGCAATTTTTCCGAGTCCTACAATTTCATCTCAAAAGTTGCAAAAACTGAGAAAAAGAAGAAGTTAAAACCAAAATGTCACTCCAAGTTCACTCAGCGGATCTTTCGGGGAAAAATTATGTCTTGTCGCAACCGAATCCCGCGACTGACTGAACAATCGGCGAATTGTAAAATAGAAAATGTGAAAAAGTATAAAAAATATTCTACACAGCATAAAATAAAAAAAAGGCAGAGAACGTTGAGAAGTTGAAAAACGAAAATTTTATTTTTTCTTCTTCTCGTGCTCGTTTCGGCTTCGTTTCTTTTAAAAAATCGCTTTCATTGCTCAGTTTTTTCTTCTTTGCGCTTCTCTCACACTCAATTTAGACGAATTCACGAGCGATCGTCGGGTGCAATATTGGAAACACATGTGCTTCATCAACGGAACATCTTGTTGATTTTTGCAGTCGCTTTAATGTTGCAGTTTTTTCCGAAGAACTTCGCGGGTTTTGTGAATGAAACGAAGGCAGACGGAGATAGCGACCGGGTTTGACGCTTTTAATTTCGCTGCTCGAATCTCGTGTAGGATGAAAATTAAACTAAACGAGAGTCTTATCTCTCTCGAAACGATGTCGCATAATAAAACAAATATTTTGATTGCTTATGTTTATAAACGCTAAGACCACTAACACGGGGAAAACATTTTTCTTCTCTTCAGATTCGAGAAAAATTGTGTGCGAGATGTATCGCTTTTACTTGCCAATATGAGTCAGTTGCTGAATCAGGCAGTTGATAAACTCGCAGACTAAACAAAGTCGTTTTTCAATTTCTCAATCTCGAGATTTTTATAGTCAACAGACAAATTTCTGGACCGCACAAATGAAATTCAATTGAACCAATTGAACCGAAGTTGAACTTTATCTTGTTAAAATTTGTTTTCACCGAGTTAAATTTGTCATCCAAAGAACTCAAATGTGTTGTCTAAGTCTACCTCCAGTTGAGTAACGTTTCAGACTATTTCTTATGACAGTTCATTGGCAGAACTTGTAGAACGTGCGCGGGCGGAAGAATGAACAGTGTCGACGAATGTTCTGTTTAAAAGAATAAAAGAAAATTAATCTTCTTAAGCCACCAAGATTGAAATCAGAAAAAAACTTTGTTTAGTTTTTGATAAAAGTTGTTTAATTTAAAGATTGCTACCGAAATCTTATTGTACACAAAAAACTTTTTTCTCAGAATTCTTCATCGCACCAAAAAAAAGCTTTCGTGACATCATCCACACACGAATCTATGCAAAATGTCACCGAGAAATAGATTGGGCAAGAAACATCGATAAATCACTCGTCACTAACGCTTTGATTGTCTCATGGCACGAGAAATAACAAAAATTGTTTTAAGACCCGCAAATATGTGCATAAGCAGACTTGTTGGCTTTCTGCTGCCTGGTGCGAAAGTCAAACGCTTTAAATTAACATATCACAGAGCCTTAACACTGACCATTTGACCGTCAAAACGATCGCGTTTCGATTTCATTTTGCATTTATGGAACGGCGGAGAAGAAATTTAACTTCGTTCGGATCTTCTTGTTTGTACTCGTAATGGAATTCTCGAGCCACAGCTTTTTCTTAATGAAACATTGTTTGATGTTTTTAAGTGACACATTAAGATTAGATAATGCAGCGATAATGGTGTGCGTTTTGTGTTTGCGCTGTGACATCATCGTTTCGTGTTAAAAACTTCGCGACGCGCGCTGGTGTGCACATAAATTATTAATTTTAAGAATCTGTCCGAGATAAGGCAGACTTAAGTGATAATAATTATGTAATCGAGTTTTTTTATGTCTAAACAACGTGTGATTAAGCTGTTGCCTGTGCCCGGGATTTGTTATGACTTGCAATTGTGCTTCACTTCCTAATTTTGAATCTCGCTTTTTAAATTATTGCACAGCATGAACATAATTGGAATCGCGCTTATCAGTAATGAACTCTTAATTCATGGCAATTGATGCCCGCAAAAACAACACAAAGCAAATATAGCGCATTTTTTTCGGTGTCAAGATCAAAAGCAGCAGCAAAAAACAATTCCTATGATAATGATTAACAATCGGAAGTGTTTACATAAAACGCCGCATTGTCTGAAAGTCAAATCGAGTCTGTCTAGGCAACTGTATTTAACGATCAATCATGCAACCTTTTATGACACGATTACTTTGAATTTACACGATATAAATTGATAGCAGGGTCATAGTTAGGGTGTGAAGAAGAAGAATGAAGTTTTTCCAAACATGATTGTTTTGCAACTGTACTTGTGCAAGAATTTCTTACTTTGAAGTATTGGTTTGGCATAAATTTGTTGTTCAAAACAGCCTTGGACATGCAACCCCTAATCGTACTATAAAATATT
>JPYR01000082.1:154740-185104 GCA_000775305.1 Belgica antarctica | reverse complement strand
CCAAAGGTCATGAACATGAAAAACTTTGACGCTGACCAACGAAGAACAGTAAAATATTCAATTTTGAAGCAGTTGAACATGGCGACCATGACGACCAACGTAAACATTTTTCTGCTTCCTATCAACGGTTGCTACATAAAGTGACACAAACAATCAACAATTACCAAGTTTAACACGAAATGTTGGCTGATGGAAAATTAAAGCTGAGTAAAGACAAATCTAAGTCAAGAAATGTCAAAAGGAAGCAGAAAGAAGTGGCTGCGAAGAAGGTGGAAAAAAAGAAAGTCCAAAAAATTAGCGAAAAGTACTTGAATGACGAGATCCAAGTTGAAAGTTCACTGAAAATTCGGCAAGCTGATGGTGCATTAGAAAACGAATACGCAAAGCAGAAACAAAGTGAAATTGACTTCTTCTGTGATCCATTCTCGTCAGCACCACTGTCAACGGAGAAAGTTTTAAAGAACAAATCTGGAAGTCCACACAAGGAAGAAGAAATCGAGCGCGATGACGAAGTTTCCCAAAAATCAGACCAGCACTCAGCGCACTCCAATGAATCACACACGCATTTGGCATCGACTTACGTTGGAACTGAGCTTGAGCCTGTCATCGAAAAGTTTGAGTTGACACGGATGACTATCGACGACGTTGAGTTGCTGTTCTTCCCAAAAGGTCAAAGAATGATTAAGCCGGATGACGAAGAAAAAGGTGCGCGGACTGTCAAGGACGAAGGATTGTTCGTTCCCGAAAGTCCACTCATCAAAAATGAGTCAAACTTGAATCTTCTACTAGAAAGACTACAAGAAAGTGGCTCAACAGATCTTATTTGTTCTGCTGGTGGTCTTAAAAATCACCGAAAGCTTGTCGACGACGACATCTATCGATTAAAGTGCGACAAGAAGTTTACGCCAATATTTGTCCCTCCAACGCCGATGAACTTTGAATCAATGAACAAAATGATTAGCGACAAGAAATTTCTCAAAATTTACATCTCGCACATTGCTTTCGATCAACACCAAATGTTCAGCGGCGAACATCACGCAGCAAAGATCGTCGAGAAACTGTTCAACGAGTTTGACCGGAGAAAAAAACTCGATCTAGTTGGAACTTTGAAAAGTAAACTGAACAACATGCGCGAGGTCAAAGCTAAAAACTTTCCCGAAACGGATTTGGATGAGGCACCGAAAAGTGCACGCACGGTGCAAATTGAAGAAATTTCACTCAACCTCCAGATCAGAAACGTGCGGCAAAAGTTGCATATCGAAGAAAAGTACGATCACATGGTTCTGAAGAGTTTGTTGGAAAATTGGAAGAACTTAAAGTCAATTCGCGCCCAGCAGTCGTTTGCGTTCACTCATTTTGCTTTGAAAATCCAAAAGTTCGAAGTCGACAAGCCTGTAAGACAAGCCGAGTGGCAGCAGCTATACGATGTTGAGCTGAATGAAGCAATCGCTGAAGAGTTTGACGAATATTACGCTATGAAGCAAAAGTACAAAGAGTTTGTCAAGAATGTCAACGATTTGGAGTCGATCACGGACGTACAAAACGTTGTGAACAAACCAAAGAAACCGGACATTGACAAAATCGTTGCACAAATCAATGAAATCTACGACGAAATTCCATTTGACAATCCTGAAGTGAACGTCATGCTTGCAGACATCAAAGACAAGCCATTGGACACGAAAGAAAAACCGAAAGAAAAGTTGAAGAAACTCAGAAAGTTTTCGTATCGATTTGAACTGGAAGTTGACGGCGAGATCGTTGGAAGCACAAAAAGCTGTCGGCTAGATGAAGATTTCAAGATTCTCGTGCAATCGGCGTTCATTTTGAAGCTAACGAAGCAGTTGCCGGAAAGAATCAAACTTCTGGCAAGTTAAAAATAATACATTTTGGTTTGTTACAAACTCAAACATTTTATTTCCAGATCTTTGAAACAAAATCGTCTAATCGAAAATTGTCAGAAATCTTGATTCCGCTTCCACAAGACGACGAAAACTTTTCCGACTCCAATCAAATCGATTTTGACTTTTCGTCAAAGCGAATCGAACGAAAAAACTCGAAGACGAGATTTTCTTCGATTCGCAGAAGTGGAACTCGGAAGTTGATCAACGTCAACGGCAAAGTTTCGATGGTTTTGGGATGGAAAAATGACGACAGCGATGAGAATTCAGAAGAAACAAAAATTGTTAAGAAAAACCAAGCACGGCAGACGCAGTTCATGTCGCAAGATGTTCTCAAGAAGTGGTTCGACTCGAATCTTCTCAATCCACTTGATCCCGACACTGAAAATCTTGTGAAATACGTGAACCAAGAGAGTTCTGAGAATTTAAGAACAGCTTCAAGTTTGCAGGCCAGTTCAAGTGACGTTTTCCACTTCAACGAAGAAGAATTCGCGTTTTGTACCGAAGAAGAGTTCAATTCGATCGAAAGATTCCACCAACTCAAGGCAAGACACAATAAGGAATTGATTTACAGAAACAAGAAATTCATTCCACAATTAGACCGGGAACTAGAGTTTGAAAGAGATAAAGACTTGAACATCATTGATGAGTCGACGTTGGCAGATCCAATCGACCTGCAACGGTTCCGGGGACGAAAGTATTTGAAAAAAGTTTACGACACCATAACAAACCACTGTGAAGTCCTAAATCGCGACAAAATGAATACAAACTTGTTGCTCGGCGATGAAGTTCCAACAATTGCGTCAATGACACTTGCGGTCTTGACGTTTTTTGGTCCAAGACGACCTTTGAAGCCCATTCGACGCATCACTTCGTCGCGCGCTTCCTACAAAATCTCCGAAGTGACGAATTTTAACATTGTAGTGACTGCAGTGCGAGCGACGAATGTTCCATTAAGAAGCGAAGAACCGACGCAGACATCTTCACGTAAAAGCAGCAGCACCACAGCAGCTGCAAGTAAATTCACACCATTCAAGTCTTTCAGTTCGTATCCGAATGTTTTTGTCACGATTTCACTGAAGGATCACCATTGCCGAACTTCGTCAGCGCAAGGCACAAACCCGACTTGGAATGAACAACTCGAAGTGCCTTTCAACGTCACTTCTGATTTATCCAAACGAGTTCTTTCGATTGACCTTTACGATGAGGTGATCGAAGACTTGACGGACAATGTGACCGAAGT
The DNA here is from genome assembly GCA_000775305.1 of Belgica antarctica. NCBI lineage: Eukaryota > Metazoa > Arthropoda > Insecta > Diptera > Chironomidae > Belgica > Belgica antarctica. Next base: position 181,963 of record JPYR01000082.1, on the reverse strand, counting down.
TTATCAAAGAATCACCAGCAAGTGGTTGGGTTCGATCAAGGTTCCAGTTTCAAATATTTTTGCGTCACAAAGGATCGAAGGCACGTTCGAGGTTGAAATTCCGAACCTTCTTCTTGGCTATTCTAAAGCCGAGTTTCCACCATCTGACATCGGTCACCAGTCGATCAACATCGAGAACTTTCCAAACATGTCGAAGAAGACGCACATTTACTTGTTCATCAGCTTGGAACCGAACGCAGAGATTCCGCGACTGATTTCATCGGGACTTGAATGTATCGAAGTTGAACCTGTGGAAGTTCAAATTAAAATGTGGTTTGAACAGCTGAAGCTAGAATTTCCAGCCAGGGCCTGCAAGTGGAGTCCTTTAGTGACTTTACTAACCGGAAAACGCGCTTGCATTACTAGACTCATCCAGCCACTGAAATTTCCGTTTGAGAAGAACAGCGAATTCACAGAATTCCAGTTACGGAGATTTGTGTCACTGATTCCTTTGCAAAACGAGGCAAGCGCATCGAACAGCAGTTGCACGGGACTAAACGGTGTCTGGCTGTCGAATATGGTAAGTCTTTAAATTTTGAATCCGACAGTTATTTTCTATCTTTCATTCAACAGCACATCTTGGGGCTGATGACGTCATCAAACAAGGATCTTGGTGTTCTGCTGACTTGCTTCTACTTAGAACTTGGAATCCCTTCGTGGCTGATCTTGGGAACGAGTATCACTTGTGGCGAGTGCTGCTTCGTGTTATCCCGAGAATCAAATGAATTCTTCATAACCGATCCATCGACCGGCAAGAAATACAGCAGCAAGGATGTTTACTGCCCACTCATTGCTTGCTACTGCCTCGTGAACCAATACAACGTTTGGGCAAACGTGCAGCGGCAACAAAGAATTTACCTGATGCAATACGACGTTAACCGTGGATTCGACTGGCGTCCACTTTTTCATAGAGTAGTGGACATCCCCAATGCTACGATTCACGATATCAACCTCAAATACGAGAGATCATTTGACACTCGTGATCTTCAGCGGAAGATTCAGGCGAAGGTCATGAAGAAAATTAATTCATGGAGATCGCACAGGAAAACTATTTGGAACAGGTTTGTTCATCTTTTGATCCGACTGAAGTGAGACAAAATAAATTTAAAACCCATTTAGATTTGTCAGCGATAACTTGAAGCACATAGTTGTTAAGCTAGAAGATGACGTTTGCTTCGAAAATGACGCTGAAGACCACGTGGAAATGTTGAAGTCACTTTATGTCAACTACAAGGTGTGGTTTAATTCAAATGAATTTCAAATAAACATTGATTGCTTTTTAATAGATTACAGGCTACACCATCAACACAAAGTACACGAACATGTCTTCAATAGTGACCGAAATCAAAAACACTGGAATCCATTTGAACCTTGATAACAAAGTTGAATTTGCGTCGAGTGTGTTTATCAAAGATTACGCCAACAACGTCATTTCAATTTGGATTTTTCTTCTTTCACTTGTACCAAAATTGTAGTTTAAAGCTTGTTAAAGCTTGTTGTTCAGAATTTTTTTTGATAATAAAATAAATTCAAGTAAGTCATTTTGATTTAATTATCGTTGTACCAGAACCGTCAAACAAAGCATAAACATGAAGTGTAACATCTTTTAAAAAAATGGACAAATCTGTGGGAGTTTTAGTCGGTTGTACGAAGATTTCATGGAGAAATTTTCAGAAACTCAATCCATGGCTTCTGTAATAGAATTCTACAGCAATTTAAAAAACACACAAACAAATCACACCCGAAAGTTCATTTTTCTCATGTTTTATTGGATTTTATACATGTAATGTTACAGAAAATTGCATAACTAAATCAAGAGTGAATAAAATTTGATTTTTTCCCTTAGATTGAAAAATATTTTGCTTTAGAAAAATTCGTTTATAAAAAGGTCAACAATAAATGTCCATAAAAGGTTTTTTTAGTGCAGCCAGGAATTGTTTTGTTTATAAATTTTCGTGGTCAATTCGTTTTGGTTTCATCTCCTTTGGTACATTTCAACTCGTGGTACAAATTCTTATCTGCTACAATCATGCTACGCTGGTTAATGTCTTAATCGTCTAGTTGAAATATGCACAAGTTCTTTTTTACACTTAATCGCTAGTCAAATTATTGCTTCTGCTAGGAGTCAGAGTGAGAAGTTGTTAATGGAAAGAAAGTGTTTGCATCAAAGTGAATTCGTTGGAAATCAATTTTGAACTAAACTAATTGCCAATTTATTTGCTAACAACGATTTGACTTTAGAGCCAATCGATAACTAAGCCTAAAACTGTTCCCTTCAGGTAATTTATATTCACCTAACAATGATTACAAATAATAGATTTATGCTAAGTTATCCGGGTTGGGAAGTAACAAGAAATTAAATTGCGGACTTAAAACTAAACTCAGACGTCGATGATGACTTTGTCTTGTCTCTCGCTGTCGGAGTCGGAGAGTGACACGTCTTTCTCCTTGAAAATCATGTTCTCTCCGTTAAGATTATTATTAGCGTCGTTAGAATTGGGATTTATCTTCGATATGTTCAGCTCTAAGCCACGGAACGACGTGAAGATGTCCAAGCTTTTGCTGCCGTTGAACAGGAATGAGAAGTGCAGTTTGCTGTGTTCGCGGAGACGATCGACGTTCTCACAAGAGAAATCACAGTATTCGCACTTCTGGGATTTTTGTTGGCTGCTGATTGCAAAGTGGAACTGCAAGTGGTTCTTTAGCACTTCTAGCGATGTTGCCTGGAATGGACAGTACAGGCACTTCTCATCGATTTTGTTTTCATCGGAATTTTCTTGTTCTTGGCTTTTCTGCTGTTCGGCGTTTTTCTTGACCACCCAAACGTCGTCATTGGCACCGGAATCGTCAAATCCTTGTCGCGCAGTGTACAACTGCGGATTCGGGTATTCCGCAGCCAGTTTATACTTGGCCATGAACTCTTTCGTCTTTTCTTGGTAATATGAAGTATGAACAGCGCTGTGCGCTTTAACATCGCCGTCGTCAGACGACGAGAACGTGCAAAAGTCACATTTGTGATTTGACGACACTTCATGGCGCTTCATGTGATTAATGATTTCCTTCAGTGACAGGTAGCGTGCCGGACATTTTGCGCAGAAGTGCATGTAGCGTTCGTTAGAACTCGTGAGAACCTCTTGAGAATGCTGATCGACGTTTGAAGAACTCGCGTGGGTGTCGTTGATGTCATCGCCGATGCCACTCCCGCTGGCTGCGTGCATCTTCATGTGCTGATTCAACAGATGCCGCTTAGACACGTTGTATGAACAATATTTACACTGGTAACTTTCGTTGCGACTAGGCTTGTGGAAACTCGAGTGATACTGGAATTGCGATTTGGAATCAGTTTCATAAGGACACATTTCACACTTGTAGCGCTTCGCTTTCTGGCCGAACTGGTTGAGACCCATCAGCGACGTTTCTGGGTTCATTTGCTGCTGCTGTTGCTGGATGTAGATTGTGCTGGCCGGGATTTCCGTTTCGACTTTGTCTTGGTCTTCGCCGCTGTTGATTTCGACCTTCAGCATCGAAGCGAGTGAAATTTCCTTGTTGTGGTTGTCAACCAGCTGATGACCGACGTCGCTGTTTGTCGGACTCATGATGGTTAGGTTGGGATTCATGATAAGCGTGGGTGGAATGCGTTGCGGCAGCATTATCGGCTTGAATCCGTTGTCGATGTTGGATGATGGCATTTGGGTGTGCATAACTTCGAGTGTGTTAGATGAATTGGTGGCTGGCATGAAGTGATGCTGGTTCTGGGTGTTGCGATTGGTCTTCTCACTTTTCTGCCCAGCCACTTCGATGCGAATGTCCCCATTGTGCTTTAAACGGCAATGACGCTAAAATAAGAACAAAAAGCGATTAGATGACAAGTCAGAGAAATGTGAACATTGTTAGACAGACTAAAAAGACCAAAACCATTGAATAACTGATAAAAAAAGGTGTAAAGTAATGAAATTTGCATAATTTAGCTTCTTTCTGTTCAGGCTGCATCAATTGTTTGCTTTGAAATGAAACCTTCCCGGAGTTACTTGACTAAAGGCGATTTATGGCCTAAGAATTTACTTCAACTTTTGAATAAATTTATCACCATAACCGAATTGAAAATGTTAAAAATAAGTGCAGCACGCTCATCGTCCAATGTCAGCAGTGAGTTTCCGAAAAATAATTTTTTGTTTTCATTTGGATTTTGTGACATTGAACATGGGAACGTTTGTTAATTAAATTTTTGTTTGTTTGTTTGTTTGTTTACATTGATTCGACTCAGAATTACGTCGTTTTTTGTCTCAAGGACAATACTCAAGTGTAATCTGAAATATTCGTCTGATTGGTCTTTGATTTGATGCGATTGGTGAACAACTTCGTTATGGCTAGACTTTGAATAGACTTGGAATGTTTAAGGGTCGTAGAATGAAGATATTGTTTTGTGAACTAACTTTGTACAAGTTTTTGAACTTGATTTTTCATTTGTACTAGGTTTTGTCTATCGTATGTACTTGATTGTGTCAATTGAACTGTTTTCAATTTGAATTTTCTTGATCTTCAGGAGAGAACAAGTTAAAAATTGAACTTGAAATAATTTCAAAGGTTCAATTCCAGCTGTTTCTTGATTGTTCACAATTTTTCTTCAGGTCTTTGAAAATTGATCTTCGTAACAGCTTGATAGTAGAACTTAAGTTCAAATCAACTCCAATTGCACTTCAAATTGTACAATGGTTCAAAAATATTAACTTCAGAATTATTCTAGCCATAAATCCAAGTCTAAGCACTTAGAAGTTCTTGAATCATGAAGCGAATATTCAAGCTAAATATTTTGGTTGTCATCGAATGGGTTTGGTTTGATCCTGATTTTGAATTCATATTTTTATAAATTTGGACGTCGGTAAAGGGAAACTGTTAGTAAATACCTGAATAACATGCTTCCAGTTAGAAATTTGACCACAATGCCCGCAACGAAAAGAACCTTTCAACGAACTGTTCGTTGAATTCGTCTCCGGCATACCGTTATTATTTTTACCAACATCATGTGACGACTGCGGGGTCGTTAAAGTGTTTTGAGAATTAAAATTGAGTGTCTGAATTGTTTGGTGTGTACTTGACGCTTGATTTGAGTTACTAGCTTGCAATTGGTTTACACCACCACCAAGAGTTAGGAGATTTCGATTATGAACATTTGCTGTTGTCGTTGAAGTACCGGCGTGTCCATTCAATAGATTATTCATGATTTGGAATGGCATTTGAATGGGGAGTGGGGGTGGTGGGGCGGCAAGCTCCATGCCCGAACTCGACTGCTTCTCTTGTGGCGTGCCGTCGTCGCGGTAGTGCGACTTGACGTGTTCCAAGACAACTTCGCGGTCAGCATGTCTAAAAAGTAAGGGAAGACGTGGTTACAATCGAAACCTTTGAAGTTTTCCCGCCAAAAATATTTTTTCAGCGGAATAACAACAAGTCAAACTTGAGTTGTCAATACTCACTTGAAGTTGCACTTTTTGCACTTGAAATGTGTTTTCTTAGCGTTGTCGTCCTTTGACTTATCTTGTTGATCTTGAGAGTCGTTTTGTTGCTGATGCTGTTGCAGCATGTTCTGCGAGTTAAAAACGTGAGCAACCATGTTGAAGTTTTGCAAGTTTTTCAAGAAATTCATGTCTTTTGAGAGATGTTCCAACAGCATTGAGCTGACATTGGCGATTGGTGAAGCAGCTGACGAACTCATGTTCATCTGTGGTTCTGAATAAACAGACAAAGGCGTGGATGCAGAGGAAGGTGGCGACTGCAGTTGGTTTTCTTGCACCAGCGATGACTTCGGGGAATAATTCAGCGACACAAGTCCGGACTTGGATAGCTTTCCGTCGTGCTTCTTGTCCACGACTCGCATAAGTGTGATGTACTTGTTGTATTTCGAGTAGTTTCTACGTCCCGTCTCGTCGTTCATCAGAACTTTAGCCTCGCCGTGCTGTGGGTCGCGCAGCAACTTCAATCTGATATGCTTCGTCTGCAAAAATGGAGCAAATTTTAGTCAGTTTTTCATCGAAAAATTCAGTTATTTCAGATATGTTGAGTGCCAAACTCATACAGAAGGTCAATAACTTACAATGTCCCATCTCCAGTTGCTTCTGTAGGCGCACAACGAGCACTCGAATGGCTTCTTGTTCAAATGACCGACGATGTGAACATGGAATCGTGATGCAGTTGAAGCCCAGAACGAACAATGCGGACACTTGAACACTTTTTTCATTGCCGTGTTGGCCACTTCGTCGCCTGATTCGATTTTCTTCGTTATCTCGCCATAGCCAGGGGCCGACTCGACTCCGAGATACTCGCTGTCTGTCAGTGTCGGAGTTTCTGGCAAGTCATCGTCTTCGTTGACAACCAAATTGTTATCATCTGAATCATCATTCCGATCTGATGCACCCTCGGTCCCATCAGATGGTTCCTTCTTGGGCTTGTTCCAGACGAACACTCGGTTCTCCATGGGATGACGTTCGTTTGGATTGTCAATTGCAGCTTCGTCTGACATGTAGTCGTCCATTCCTTTATCTTCGCCGTTGGCTTCGGACGACGAGTCCAAGCACTCGATGACGGCTTGTGCTTCGGGGCACTTCTGAAAATGCGCAGCGAGCTCTTGCGTTGACTTGCACCGCAATCGGCAGTACTGGCAACGAGTTGATCCCATTGCGAGTTGAATTGCCTTCTCGTGACTGCACAATTTCTGATGAATTATCAGATCGGAGAGCGTCTTCGCTTCGTAGCCGCACTTACAAGTGGGATTTTTATCTTCACTTCCGGTTGCATTTCCTTCAATTAACTTCTTCCGCAACACATCAAAAAACGAGCTTTTCTTTTTGAGATTCGCAAGATTGTCACTGGTACTTGGTCCCGCGCCCTTGTAGATGCTTTCGACACTCAACTCGGGCTTCTGCAGCAGTGAACTGATGATCTTGTACTGCTGAATCTCAGACTCGGCGCCTTCTTCGGCGCTCGAGTCTTGGTTTCCATCAGAATCTGATTTACTCGACGACAAGTTCATGGCCGAGGATCCCGCATTCATTTTAATCGGAATCAACGGCGGCATTGGCTTCTTTCGTTTCGAGCCCGGGCTCGGATTCGATCGCAAGTCGCCTTCTTTCGAATTGCTCGACGAATCGTTCTGGAAAGAGTTGATGAACAATTGTTCATTATTTTGCATAATATTAGAGATGGCAAACTACAAAAATACGGAAAAGAACAAAAGATTGAAGACAAATCACAAAAAAGAATAAAAAAGCAAATTAAATGTGAAGTGGGGCAGTACGAAAGTGACGTAATGGTTTTTTAAATTTAAATTTCCAGTTTTTCGAAAGTGTTGGAAGTTTGTTGGATGTTCAATACGCTTTTTTGTTGTCAAAGCTTCACTTTACATTTTGGATGTATCAACCATGACGTCACCCCGGAACTACCCCCCAAAAGATCCAAGCCAATCTTCAAAAACCAAAAGTTTCTTCTCACCATATCAAATATGTTCATGTTTTCCGGCGGCGAGTCGTCGATGGTCCTTTCGATGTCCATGCTGTTGGCCAGTGGCGGGATGTGATGGTTCATCTCGTGCACCGTCAAGCTTTGCTTAATGTCTGCCGTGAAATTGCACACGGAACACTTAAATGGACCGTTTCCGCCATGATTTTTCATGTGTCGATCAAGATTCCATTTGTACTGCGGGAGTAGACAATGATAATTGTGAAAAATGTTCGTTGTCATCCAATCTGACACGATTTGCACTTACCGGTGTTCGGAAGTCACATAATATGCACTTTATCATTGGCATTGAATGGTACTTGACATGCTTGCTGAAGCGGGCCTTGATGTGCGTGACGTAAGAACACTTCTCGCATCGGTAGAACTTTGTGTCGCTGTGTTCGTCCTTTTCGTGCTGAACCAGTTGCGGTTCTTCGGTTGTCGAGAACTCGCAGATGATGCACTTGAACACCTTTGTGCCGTTGGGCGAAAGGTTCATGGTCAAATCGAGACTGGCCATTTCATCGTCACTCGGAATATCCTGCGGTAGAGATTCTTGGTATTGAAGTTGCGCCTGCAGCTGCAAGTGCAGTTGATTCTGCAACTGAAGCATTTGATTGATTGCCGTTAGATCGTTCACCGTTTTCGTAGATGTCGGAAATGCTGGCATTGGATTCTTTTGTCGTGCATCTGCACTCATTCGTCGTCGCTTTTCACGTCGTCGAAAGTGTCCTGGCTCGTTTATTCCTTCGGTCGAGCCATGGACCATTTTCATGTGTCGCACCAACTTCTGGTAGTGCCGCGACGCATACAAGCAGAACTTGCATTCGTTGATGACTATTTTCTCGCCGTGCAGGTCACGCAAGTGGACGAGAAACTTTCGTGGATTCTGGGTGAAGAACGAACAGTTGTTGCACGAGTAGTTTCGCTTAATTTTGCATTGCGGCAGATTCGCGTCAGAATCGCTTTTGTTGCCCGACTGTTCCTGTTCAAAATCCTGTCGTTCTTGCTGATAACTTTCGGCACGACCCGGATCGAGTTTATAGTTGGTCGCTGCCTGGAGCGTCAAAGCTGCCACAACAGCAGCGGGTAACGAGATTGGTAACGGGTAGTTTGAATGTTGTTGAAACTGTTGGTTTTCCGACGGTTTTCTTTCTTCTTTTGGATCTTTCCTTAGATCAAGTAGCGCGTTGTCGTTTGATTGCTGCTGCACGGACTGACCGCGCTGGTCCAACACCAATTGATCACCGCTGACGACTCGACGAACGATTAGTGTGTCGCCGGCACGATGAACCATTGACGGGGCTGAGTCCATGGTTCAGCCGTGATCATGGAACTGAAATAGAGCGATGCTTCAATGAACTCCTGCAAAGATAAGAAAAATTGTTTTGGTTAAGTCAGAATTGGTTTTATCAGAACGTCGACGATGACGAAGGGAACAAGAAGAAGGTAAAGGTCAACCGAGCAAAGAGATTTTTTTTCGATTCTTTTGTAAAGCATGTGAAGAGAAGAAAAAACCTCAGAAATTATTTTTATCAAGTGTTTCATTTTTTTTTCTCTCTGTGGTGTAAGAAATGCTTCATAAAAACTCCGGCTTATCAGCTAAAGCCAAGAGAAAAAGCAAAAGAGGAATTTGAAATATTGTTTTGTAACTTGTAAAGCAATATTTCTAAATATCCCACAGAAAGCAGGCAAGCGAGTGCTTGAACAAACATGAAATCTTTGGGATTTCATCTCTGATTCAGCAGTGAGCGGATTTCAGCATCATTTGAATGCTGGAGATGAGTTTTCCAGTGCAAATCGGATTGTTAGGTGACGTCATTCATTCATCGGTGATTGTTCAGATGGTTTCTCATGGAAATTTCGAAGGATTTTGTGGTTGATCTGTGGTGGCTTTGAGTTGATGATAAAGGAAGATTAAGGCCACAGATGTGCCACTTGATTTGTGAGTTGGGCAGTTGAAGATTTCACCACGCACTGGATCAGAATTTAAAGGCTTAAGAGCATGAAATTGTGGCAAACAACAATTTTGAAGCAATCACAGTTGGTTTGAAACTTGAAAATCGATTATCACGGCCTTCGTGACAACATCACTCAACAAATTGAACTAAAATCTTCTTTGCCAAGATCAACCTCCATGACGTGTCATCTGAACGATCCCCGTATCATCGTCATTGTTAGCGGAGTTACTTTACCATTTTGACTGTCATGTCTCCTTGTGGTTAGTAATGATTAGTAAATATCCTTGCGAACAATAGTATTAGTTGGAATTAATTATAATTAATTGTTAATAGCAGCACTGATTCTTCTCTTCTTCACACACAAGTCTTTCTGTTCACATTCCACAAATACACTGGCACGAGAGTTTTCAGTCCGATTTTGTTTTTTTCGTGCGACAAACTTTCGAGTTCTTCGGCGCTAGTGGAAGCGGCTGTCTTCAGCTGAGTAATAATTGATTAGGCGAGCGTCGTTGGGGAATTATTATGCTTTATGATAATTCTATTGAAACAGAGAAGCAGTTCACGATTGTGTTCCTTTAACAATGAAGAGTCCAACACGACCACCTCGACACATGCAACACAAAACTTTTCTCTGTTTCAATACGAAGCACAGCAAATTTTCTCCCTTTGCAGTTCGACTGTGTTTGTTTGGATGGAGAAAAGTCGTGAAAAACTTTTCTTCTTTTTCATGCCGTTTCACCACCGCTGCTGGTTGTGTGTATGAGTGCTTTTCCTTTTTCTCTCGCAACACCAAGAGCCCCGAATGAAAAATGAAATTTTTCTGCTGCTGCTGATATTGCTTTACAACATTTTCTTCTTTTTCTTCGATAAACTAAAAATTCTTTGCTTTCTTGTGCTAGCACACGGATAATGACGAAACTTTGCGCTGTAATTGACGTTCTTACAAATGCCAGTTCGACGAAAAACTTTCTGTGTTCAACTTTGCAACGCTGAAGATTAAAGCGGAGACGCGTGTGTTTGACTTGTAAAGCGCTTTCACGACAATAAACTTGAAGCACTTGCTTGAGCGAAGGCGAATGTCGACTCAGAAGACGTTTTGAAGGTGGAAGAAGCTTCTCACAACCAAACCACGTTGTATAAATAACTCTTTCTGCTTCAGTATTTCACTTCGAAATACTTCTTATCGATTTATTGATAACGAAACTTCAACTTTGTTGGTTTTATACTTCTTTCGTTTCACATAAAAATTTCGAAGGTCACGAAACTCTGTAACTCTCTGCATTGACTCCAAAAGCACTTTTTAATGGCAGTCGTGTGTTGATTGCGAGGGAAATGTGGAAAAGCAGCGAGTCGAATAGAAAAACTTTGCCTGCTTCAAAAACGTGGCAACAGCACGAGCCGAAAACGAAGAATCTTCGCGTTCGAAGTCGAGAAGAAAACAAATAAAAAGAAAATTTGTTTGTCTTCATGAAAAACAAGAAATTTCCCGATTTTTGTTCTTTTTGTTCGGCCGTCTGACTCGGAGACTCGTACAGCAGCGTGAGAACGACAAGAGATTGTGGCCGAATTAAGGTCGACTGCTGCAAGCCAGTAGTGGCCAGTCGACTGCGGCAATTCCCCGAAGCACCTTGGCCACTGCCCCAATTTCCAAGTTAATTCCGGCCTGTGTGACAGTGCACCGACCGCCAGCAGTTCTTCTTCACCTTCGCCCGCGAGTCTTTCACGCAAGAACAGTTGAGAAAATAGTAAGCCAGTTGTATCGTTAAAATTCTTCACGATTTCCACTAGATTTTCCACACGACGTGTTATAAATTGGTCTTCATTGCACACACATACAAACGAGAACAGCGTCGGAGAAATCGGAAAAGTGTTTTCCTTCTTCACTTAACGAGAATTTTGCTTTTCTTCTCTCGCCGAAAAACTCTGAATTGTGTATTCAACTTTTCTTCTTCTTCTTACACATCAGGTTCAACAAGAGACGAAGTGAAGTGAATGAAAAAACTTTTTTCTTCTGTTTTTCTCTCCCCGGTTCAACGGCGCGCTTCTTTCCGTTTAGGTCTTCGATCGTGAAAAACGAAAACGTAACTGAAAAAGGGATGGCGAAGAAAAGTTGAAAACATTTTCACAAGCAGCCGAGCGGCGGCCGAAGGGAGAGAGAGCGACCGAAGAGACGATTTTGTTGTTGCACGAGAAAGGTTTTCGTGTCGTTCGAGAGTCGAGTGGGGTTGCTTTGTTGTTTGCATGTTGTCGAAGCAACGATTTATCTTGACGACTTGCGCCTGTGTCTGTGTCGTGTTTTATGCTTATTTGATTAATTCAGTTTGATAAATATCTGTTGTGCTTGATGTTGCACAACACGCAGACAAACACAAGCGCGCGCTAGCACGTCTGGAATCTGTTCCCCCAAGAAGAACGCTTCTCGTCCGGGATGATGTGTGCGTGTTATGGTCTGCAGAGAGAAAAACTCTCGGGATCAATGATAACATAAACAGGAAAAGACGCAAGACCCGGCTTTCGTAGTTGGTGATTAGGATTTGAACTCTCGATGAGGGTGTGAATCACGAGGGTGTGGGGAGAGATGGCAAAGCCGTCGTGTGGCTGTGTTCGTGAACGATGGCGATAAAGCAACAGCGATAATAAAAGCGAAGCATAAAAAATGTTAAGGACGTGGGTGTGTGCGTGAGTTTTGTGTACGGGATTGAAAGGTTGAGTGCCACATTTCACATTCGGGTGGATGACGGTTCTTCTTCGGTGTGCTGCTTGTTCAACATGCTCGAGGAATGGTGTGATGACGAGAATCGTTCTCCGGATTTTATTTTTAGCCAATCTATTTCGAAGGCAACCAGGCCCAGAGATGAAATTGACAAGTTTTTAGATGGATGACTTTGTGTTCCAGGTTTTTTCGTTGAATTGCAAAGATTGACAAGCCTTTGACGTTGCCAGAAACTGTTGAACGAATTTTCATTGGAGAAGCTTTTCTGAACAAGTTTATTTCAATCCCCCGATCGAAACCTTCAACTCCACGAGTTGAATCGCAATCATGTGCAGACGGAAAATCATCGTCGTCAATCGATACACGCAGTTTTCGTCTGCACACGGAATTTTCGCTGGCGTTGCATAACCCGAGTGTGAAGTTCTCGAGAAAGGATCAATGTTGGATTTAAATGGATTTGCGACGACTTTTCGGTCGTCTTCGGGCCTCGACTCAGATTGCAATCAATTACGACAGAAATTTTATTGATTTTCTTGTTGAGCTGAATGTTAAATTGATGCATCGAGGCAATACATGGATAAACGGAGAAAAAACAAAAACAAAAAGTTCTAGTTTCGATTTTCTTTCTTCGGCTGGTTTGTTTAGCGAAGTCGGCGCGCTGATCCGAGTCAAGCTGCGCTGTTTCCCCGTGAATCATCGCAAATGATTCTTCTCCGCGCGCTCGCGTTTCTTCTTGTCATGGTAATTATTCGTGACTCACAAAAATGGATGATGGTGGAAGAAGAAGCAGCGGCTCTGCCTCAGTTGTACACTCAACCATTGTTTCAGATACACATTTCTGATGAACCTTAGACTCTCTCGCTCGCATATCAAACACAAAGTTTTCATTCGGTTCACATGTGTTGCTCCAAATTCACCACACTCGAAGAGAAAACCATCGCGGGAGCAGAAGCGATAATGTTACAAATTTGAATAATCTCAGATGAAGGGAAAGAAGTTTCGTTCTAGCGACGACTTGACTTGAGTCGAGCGTTCTATGGAAACGGGAAGCGATTTGTGGGCGAAAGCCGAGAAGATGCCTCAACAGCGGAGACTGCCAATTGCTCCTTTGTTTCCATGTCATTCACATACAACACACACACTAGCAGACCCCTAGCCAAGCAGAGCGAGCGGGCCTCATGAAATATAAATAAATAAACATATTTATCGAAATACAACACGAAATGCAGACATTTCTGTACGAACGTTGTGTGATTATTCGGGAAAAAGGTTTGTTGAACTCTCTTCAACTGCTTCTTGATGCCTTTTTATCGATTTTTCGGCGTAATCTTGAAGGGCACTACAACACGGCTAATTGGTTATGAACAAGTGAAAAATATTCTCGGAATTTTGTTGTGACTGCAACGGAGATTAAACTTCTGATGGGATGGAATTAGGGGATTTAAGTTTTGAGAAATTAGTTTCTGGTGATTGGCAAGTTGTGGTTGATATTGAAGGGAAGTTAGAAAGTTGGAAAATTTATAAAAGTAAATGTTTTGGTTGACTGAAGTTGGGTGTAATAACTTCTTTGAAGAAAATAATTGAGAGACAAGGCCTTGAGAGTTATGAATTACAGCTTAAGCTTGGCAATCTTTTTGACCTTATTGACAAGTGTCAAGTCTTTAGCGATGTTTCGACATCATTATCAACGAAAGATTTGATTGGAGTGTGTTTCGTACGAATTATTTTGAATGCTTTTGTTTCTTCAAATCCCTTGAAAGTAATTTAACACTCAGAAAATGCTAAGCAAATTTGTACAAAACTGTTAAAAAGCCCATTAATGATTGCAAAATCTTGGGGCGTAATAAAACGCAATCAGTCAATCAAAAACTGTTAAAAATAAAATGAAATGATTTTTTTTTTAAGATTGAGTTGGAAAGATCTCGGCCACAGTTTTTCACGAGGAAATACTTTGAACGATTTCCACCCAAAATTGTCTTTACATTTGAATAAAAACTGCTAAAAAATTAACGATTTTCGTCTTAATTAGCCTTCAAATTTGAATAAAAATAGTTGAAAAATTTCCATGTTGACAATTGCTAGAAAACTTTCATTTAAGTTTGTCTTCTGATTTGTATAGAATCCTTAAGAAATTACAATTCAACAATCAAAGGCCAAGATCAAATCAACTCTAGCGTTATTTACCATCGCTTGCACCACAATAATACACTTACAAATGAACCTAAAATCTTTTCTAATCTCCCCCAACAGCAAACTCCACCCAGCAATCATCTAAAATCAATTAAAAACAACTACCAAACCACCCAAATCCCATCCACAGCCCGCACAATCTTTGCACAAAGACTCGGAAGTCTCCGCTGCAGAAAATTAATCAATAGCAAGCATTCTCTTGAGTGTTATCCGAGAAGCCTCTAATTGAGAGATCGGCAAGCTCATCTATCTAATTAAGATGCAAAGACAATAGGCATCGAGATATGACCTCCACTTTTGACAGCGCAACTTGAAAATAAAATGTTCAGCGTGAAAAGCTAAAAAGAGTCGCCGCCCCACCGCAGCACCGCTTCGAAGTTGTGTAGAATTCCGCTGCGATTTATAGAAGCGGCATCAACGATGCAACAGCAAAATGCAGCAAATTATCTTTATAAATGCATTTAACATTGAAAATCCCAACTCGGCAACGGCCATTTGAATTTCTTTGAAGAATTTTTCAATCGAGCGGAGAACAAACGAACAGCCAACACGGCAACCTAACTTGTTAGTTGCACATAAATTACATAAACAAAGCTGATCTGCTCAAAAATTCAATACTCAAGGTCATCTGCCCCGAGATTTTCTCGCGTTGTGCAGCAAAAACTGCTTGCTTTTTGCTGGTTATTATAATTAAACATTCTAGATTAGCGCGCAACGTTCGGTTGCAATTCTAAAGCCTTTAAAGCGCAAAGATTTTCAACTCAAAGGACAGCGTCGTCAAACATCATGAAGCAATTAGCAGCTCGCAGTTCCTAATTGGCTCATTAAATTTGTATTCCGAAGTTCCCTACCAATTCGAACGTCACTGCCGTCGACGGCGTGTGTGACTTTGTGTAATTTTCTTATTACCCATGCACTTCAAAACCGCAGCAAACTTGACACCGCAACTCTCGTTATGTAAGCATTCTCAATGCGCGCGCGACTTTGAGTTGACCAAAAACGCACATTTAGTCGATTGCATGAGAGACTGGATAGCAAAGACCTTTACCACACTTGTTTCTATCACCTCTAACTGCATTGACGGGCTTTGAATGCATGAGTTTTCGCTGCGATCCACACCATCCGCGATTGACAAGCCCCGGAGTTCAAACTCAATCGGTGACGCCGAAGATGAACTAATTGTTCAAGCTCCGGGAAGTGTACTTTGCACTTGTTTTTGATGCAATCGTTTACAAGTGTATGAAAACAAGCAGATACTGATCAATTAAGTAACTGTGTGTTTGCATTCTTTACTACCCTAGCAGATCTTCACACGTGCCTGCTTATCTTTTCGACTGAATTCTAGCTTCTTCCTTCATTAAGATGCACGTTTGTTCGTTAAAAGACGCTTTCGCTGAATCGTAGCCTTAAAACAGCCATCCAGGCTTGTTATTCAAGTCGGTCTTGCCGTGCATTGTACACATATGGTTGCAGTGCACACCATACCATTATATTGAATGCATAATTAGAAAGACATTTGAGAAGCCTGACACGACTGAAGGAGACTTCAATTTAAGCCATCTAAAGTCGATATTTTATTAACTAGAAGGTTCGCGTCGATGGGGCTGTGTGAGTGTGGCACAGAGAAGCATTCAAGAGATGCATGATATACTTGACCTAATTCTTGTGCCGAAGCAAGCTAAACACGATGTAATTTTGCACTTATTTTTAGATTTCTTTCGCTTTGTCGTTCTTTATGCAGACAATTTTCTTTCGTCTTCTTTGACTTGCATTTTCGCTCAACGAAAGCTTCTTGAAAGTGAAACGCGAAGGAAATGCCTTCAACGAAAGTGCGTCATCGCTATTACAAAACGATACTTTATCAAAAAATACTTGGAAGATGATGGAAATAACAACTGTTGGACGGCAAACGAACACATCGGAATTAATTACGCTTCCAAAAGCAAAATTTCTGGCATTCGACGGCACACAACTGAATGAACGCGCTCGATTTTGAAAGAATTTTTTCATTTCTTAATTGTTTCGCAAGACATTAACAGAAGAAACTTTTTCTTTTCATGTCGATGTCGACTTGGCTTGGTGAATGGAATGAAACATATTTAACAAATATTTATTCTTGGCTCTGAACGGCGGCACAGAAACAAAACTAGACGAAAACAGTCGTCGGGCCAATGAATTGCGCAAATCCTACATCGTCATTGCTTCTTCGCTTGACTTCCCGACAGTCGCTTCGAAATCGCATCAACTGAAGTCAACTGATAAGCAGCTGACCTTGAAAGCCACTACACTTCATCGTCACATGATCGAAAACTTTCGTCGACCAGAAACTTTTCAAAGTTTTTCCATACCAGTTGCATTCATCACCCTGGAAAAGATTTCATCACTCGAAAGGAAGAAAGAAATTTTATTTTTAGACTCAAAACACACGCGAATCTCTTCCTCAAGAGACGGGCGATTCGTAGTAAAACAGAACCACCTCGAAACACTCATGAAAGACTGAGAAAATATTGTAACAGCGATCGAATCAAAAAAGGTTTTGACTAATCAGTTTCAATGTCTTAGCAGTTCTCGTAAGAAAAACACAGAATGAAGCGATTTTCTGTGTTTAACTTGTGAACGAAGCGAGGCACGAGTTTGGGGACTATTTAAATGGAATGTTTGGAATATTTTAGTGTTACGATGAGTGTTACAAGAATTTTTGTTTAGCGACGAAGAAAACTGACTTCATGATTGATTTCCAATCGACATCGGTTATGAACTGTCCCAAATCAACGATTGTATATTTGTTCATAGATGAAAGAAAATGTGCAAAAGTGCAAGAAAACCTCTAAGAACACAGATGCACATTCGAATAGCTTTTTTTCTTGGAATTTGTATTACGAAGTTTTTTTTTAATGGGATTGGAAAAATAATGAAAATCTTGAAAAATCTTAAGGCTTGTTCGGCTACGCCGATTCCACCATTAAAATTTTATGACAAACTCGATGATCTGTAGATTCACGCACCCTCGTAATAAATTTGGCATTGAAATTAGTTCCTTCGAAATCATTAAAAATCGAATTCCTGCTAAGCCAACAAAGATGGATTCAAATGATGAAAATATTTCTTCGTGATTATTTTAGATTCGTTATTTGGCGTAGTTAAGCTTCTTGCACGATGAATTGACGTTTGATTTCCCGTCCCAGCTTGCATGTGTGTTCAATGGGCGTGTTTGCGAGTGGTCAACTGCAAGCTTTTGATCGTGAATTGCAAGTTTTTTGAGGTTAAGGTCATCGATAAATCGCAAGTTTATGGTCAGGGGCGAACGAAAATAACGCAAATTTGTGTTCCAATCGATAATTACCCGTCTCAATCCCTTCTTGCACATTCCTTCCCAGGTGTTTGGCATATGTGTGCGTCTTATCACTTTTGAAGCGGTGCATTTGATGCAGAATTTTGAAGATCATTTAGGGCGTATTGGACTTTTCATTCCGAGTCAAGCTTTTCAAGATTAAAGCTTTGTTTTCCGCTTCTCGTGATTTTCACTATCAATTCAATCGCCTTTATCAGTTGATGACTTAATCCATGCTGTAACAAGCACTGCACTCAATGCAACCCTGAATCTGCTTGCGTTTTCAATGGCCATCAATCCTAGCACTGAGATTTGCAGTTTTGTGGCTTTGAGTCGCGTCGCCAAGTGTGTGATTCTTGATATTGTTGATTATTTTTGTACTCTTCTTTGACAATAACTTTAATGTGTCTAATATCTCACTTGTTATATATTCACGTACGTACACGCGAAAAAAAACACCATACAAATGGATGACCTCGGCCTCTTTGCACTTTATTTCAACGTTTTTTTTCGTGCACATTTTCAATGCACATTTTTTTGTCGTTGTTTAGGTTTTCATTCGTAAAAGAAGCAAAAAGCGAGCCATAAAATTATTAGACGACAGAACGTAGAGATAAAGATTGGCACACGAACACACTCGCGGTCACACACGGCAAGTGCATACACGCTCGATGCATGTCCCTCGCGCCATCGTCGTCATCAAAGCACAATTGTTTAGATATTTATTCTTCTTTGAAGCAAATTTATGACTTGGCGTTGGAAAAATAAGAAGCTGAAAGAAGCTTGTGGATGCATTTATTAAGAACATGTTGGTAGCCAGTTTTTCACTAGAAGCTTTGCGCGCTGTGTGTTTTCGTTTATATTTCGAATGGAGCTGCGCTGCAGTTATTTATTCGAACGCTCGCCTCGCTTCTTGTTGCCAATTCGCTTCTCAAGAGCTGCATTAGAGCGGAGAAAATGTAAGAAGCTAAGCAGAACAAGAAAAAGAAGAATGCTTAGAGGGAAATATCGCTTATGTAATCGCACTCGCTTGCTTTTATTAATATGGACTCGTCGTTGCCGACGTCGTCGCAGCTAATAATGAAGATACAAATTAAGCTAAATGGGAAAAGACCTTTACTTGTCTCTATTAAGAAATCACATTCTTCGACTATGCTTTGTAGCTTTGAACAAGCTTTGAATGCAGTAACTCTGATTGCAGAAGTGGCTTTCGGGTGTGGGTGGAAGTTTAGTAGAGGTTAAATTGAAGTCCAGAATCTTCTAAAGTCAAAAGTTAACCTCAAAATTTTCATGGGAATTCATTTTTAACATGCTCATTTGAATTCTAACCTAAAAGTCCTTGTCAAGATAAATATAAAACATGTTATCAAGGCTATGTTTAACTCCATAGACTTCTGGACAGTTCCAGTCTGTCATAAATCTTAACTTTAACCTCAAAATGGCTTCTCAAAGCATCACTTAACTCCGATTCTAATATTCTAACCTCAAAACCAAGCTTCCACACACCCCAACCCTATTCATCATCACTCGGTTGATTTGTTTTGCGGTCGCCAAGAAATTGTTTGTCGCATAACTCACGACAAACAATTTTCCATTATCAAGAATCTCTCAAGAACCGACGCCCATGCCACAAACAATGAAACCGTCGCCATAGGCAAATTTCAACCGTCGGCAATACCATGAACTTTTGACTTCTTTCGAGTGCTTCCACCGGAATCGATGTGGCCCTGGCCAAGAATTAAATGTAAAGCGCACACAATTTATGGTAATTTTAAGTTAAACGACGAAAAAAGTCTTTTGTTTCAATTAATTTTATCGTTTGTCATCGATCATGTTAAGTGATGCACAAATTGTCGTATCGAAGACGTTACTCATTGAGTCTAAAGTTCTGAGACTGTTTCTGTTTACACACATTCGTAGGCAAAGCCGAAGATGTTCTTCTATTAATCAAGCCTCGAAAATGTGTCACCGAATCATTGAAATGAAAAATCTCTCATTGGATCGTGCATCATCATCATCATTGACTTTGTGATGGAAAAACTGAATAGCAGCTTGTAGAAGCTGCAACTTGCATATATAGTCAGTCCGCGCACCGTACATGCATGTGGAAAACAAACATTTGAAGGTGAATTCTGTGCATTCTGTGTGTGGTTTTTGTTTCAAACGCGATGACTTTGTTGCGCGCCCGGTTTCAAGTGTGAGAGTTGAGTGCAATTAAAGAGAGATATTCGATGGTATTGGTGGGAGGTTGAGCCATCTGATGATCGACAATTAATCAATTAGTTGCAGTGCATTCGTTGTGCAGTTTTTCCTATTGCGAATGCGAGATTTTTCACTCTTCTTGATTTCGATCGTTAACAGATCGCCGATTCGCGTTTTTCTAACGCTGGTTCATATCACATGACTTTGGTTTTGAGGCTTTCAAGCGGTTGACTTTGTAGCTGCGCCATTCTTGAATTGATTTACAGCAATCTACAAGTGACTTGCACTTATGATAGCTGCACTTCTGCAAATAATTGACTACAGAAAAAGGGAAAACCACACAATGTCTAATAATAAATGGCGTGATATTTTATTTTCCACCACTTCGTTTGTCGTCTCGTGTTGTTTTTTTCAAGCAGACACGACGAAACGTTAAAAAAAATCTCAGAAGGTAATTGTGGCACGTGTTGTCAAGGAAAATGATCATTAAAGAAGTGTATTTGTCTAATGAAAAATTTCCGATTGCATTGTTTGCGAAATAGAAAAAGCTTCCATCACAAAAGAACGATTTTCATGTTCTTTGTGTTGCTAAGAATGAATGAGCGAACTGCATGGGAGCTTCATATGGGATGCAAACAATGGATTCGTAATTGCGAATCAACTGATTACGTGTTTTCGTGGAAAATTTATGAATTTTTTTTTGGCCAGATATGAATTTGAGAACAACTTTGAAGTTTGGGTAGTTGTCAGAAGGTTTGCTGCCCTTGAAAGCTTAGTTTTATTCGTTTTGAAACAAAGAAACGATCTGAGCTGATTAAATGAGTGAAGTGTCCACTAAACAAGCAGGGTGTTTGTCCATATTTGGTTAAGAATCTTAGTTAGAAGCTTATTGCAGCGTTGATCAAAGTCTGAATTAGGAATAAAAGAACTTTGAACTAACACTTTGTGAAACCTTCAGAGGCCTGAAGCTAAAGCGTGTGGGGTGCATTTGTTAATGACTTCTGGACCTGAATTCACCTTAAAATATAAAAAAGCCATGAAAAATCTTTGAGATTAGCTAAAGTAAATATTTTGTCATGAACTTCTAGTTTCTTCTTCATGACACTATTATTATGTTGACAATATAAAGTGATTTTTAAACTTTCTACTTGTCATATGATCGTTAAAATTTCAAAATGTTGTATAATGACAGTTGAGAATAGTCGGACTGCATACATTCTCGTTCGGACTGCATACATTCCGGATTAAGTTATACCACGCTTTGAACTTTTCTTGTTCATATGTGATAACAAAGACAGCTTTAGATGACCAATTAACCTCAAAATCACTTTTTTACTTTAATCTTCCTTTGTCTTCAACAGTTTTTGGAAAATAAGTTCAGAATTCTTTTCTAAACTTCCACTTCAGAAACTTCATTTACCTTCCCGACGTACCAACCTTAAATGCATTGAGAATTCTTCAATCAAGTGAAGAAATAAAACTGCACGTTTGAAAATCTTTGAAAGTGATTTGCGAGAAAAAAAAACAATTTTCAATGTTACCGAGTCCGCGTCCAATGAGAATCACAAACACAACGACGCCGTCGCTTGCATTCAGCCAGCCACGAGATCAAGAAAAACGTCTTTAAAGCTGCACTTGTGAATAAATAGTTGTTTTTTCCACCTTCTTCTAAGCTTTGTGAGAAGCTTGAAGCTGTTTGCGCTGTTGTTGCTTTTTCTGTCAACTCTCGAGCCTTTTTCAAGTCAAGTGCAAATCCATTGAATTTTTTTTTCTCTTCCTTTCAATGGAAAATTTTCTGCCCCTCATCTTTGTGGCTAAGTGTGCAAAGCGCAATCACGATGATTAGAAGAAATAGACATCATGTTAAGTAAGCGTGAATGGAGATAGGCAATAAAATAATGGAAATGACCAAATGCATCTGTGAGTGGCGTTCAATGACGAGTTTAATGTGCATTTGAAAAGTCTTGGACGTTTGCATGCAAAATTGGGTTCAAGGGTGAAGTCTACTCAAGCGCCGTCTTCGAAATGGTCATGGATTATTTTTATTTATGGAAAATAAGCGTTTGCGGCACAGGCTTTCGCGACTTGTCGCTGCATGGCTCATCTTTCTAAGCGACCTTGGAGACAACAAGATGCAATTAGCATGACTGAATAGCAGTGAACAAGTTTTTGTGTGTTTGCAGTTGCATTGAAAGACGTATGCAGAAACTTTTCTTTCGTTTTCGATGTCAGTGTCGTACGAGCGGTTTTGCGTGTGAACACCGGAGAGTCGAAGTCTTGAACTTTGAAGCCATGCAATTTGCAAGAATCGTTAACAAGACATTATTTATAAGGCTAATTAAGACGACAATGCGTTCAAGAACCCAACCCAATTGCTGAAACGTTAAACCAAATCGACCAAATCGCATTTTCTTCTTGAAAATGTTTTCGATCGTAAATGACGTCACGGTTGAACGACTTGACACGTATTTGGAATGCTTTCGGAGCGTGGTGAAAACGAATTGATACAATGGCAGCTGAGAATAGGCACAAATTTGACCTAAAAATCTTCAAACATCACTGACTAACGCGCCAGCCACAATAAGTCTCGACAAAAGAACGCAAAACCGACACAAAAGACTCGAGAATCGGCTTCCTGATTTTCCCATTTTTTCGTCGTCTTCGTCTTCAGCTGAAGTCAAAGTTTAAGACGACGCACAACTACATGAACAATCATAATCTTTGCTTCTTCAATGAAGCATCAAAACGGCGACAAAAATACAAGAAAAGAAATCATAAAATGAAAATATTTGAAATAAGAACTCGGTTGAGTGTTGACGACTTGTGAAATTGAAACTGAACACAGTCATGACAGAAAAATGGAGACAAAACTGCCCCGAAAACCGAGAACGAAAAAAAAAACAGCGAGAATAATCACATTCAAATGGATCAGCATCGTTCATTTTGACATTCGCTGTTCGAAATTCATTTGTGGTCAGCTGCGACCAGTAATCGACGTTCTTGGTTTGCCACCACCCAATCGATCCACCGAATGTAATTTCGTGTTTTTGGTTTTCTAATCAAGCAGCGAATGTTTCTGTCAAACTCAATGTTTATGTGATTATTACGAGCTTGGCAGAAACGCGTCCAGAAAACCGCACGATTGGTTAGTCGTTAAAGTGGAAACCAGCAAAATGTGCTACGAAGAATCGCTGCTTTTATCGCCGTTTCAGGCCCTTCCTATGAGTGATTCCTTCAGCCATGATCTGAATCACTTGCGCAAAAGCATTTTCTGCTGATTATCGTTGACATCAACCGATGACATCAGACTTGACCCTTTGTCGAGTGATTTCACCAGCCAGATTAGTTGCCCGCGTTGGCACAATTCGCTGCGGAGATCTCGCACTTACAAGAGTCGCCACTTTAAGTACATCCATTGAATTATTTCCATTTGTGACTTCTTATCTATTATTACCAACTGAAAACACAAAACTAGCTTCACAACTACACTCGAAGGCACGCCAATTGGAATCATGAACTATTTAAATTTTATTCTACTGTAGACGCAACACCAACTGTTGCTGGCATGACGGGGCGAGTTTGTGGTGTTCTTGAACGTAAAATTTATTTTATTTTAAATTTAACCTCAAAATGTGTTGGAATTTGTGATTTTTAAACAGAACAGTGTGTTGACACGTGTGTAAGCGTGGACGTCCAAGGTTCTAGGCAGCAAACGACACTTTGCAATAAAGAATCTTCGTTCAAAGTGCGTTGATCCACATTTCGAGGTTAGAATAATAAAGATTCGTTGACAAAACATAAACTTCAACGCTTATATCAACAGAACACAATGTATACTTGTGCTAGTTACAGACTGCACTGCCCAACTATACCGTCAAATGTTCACCGAGAGTAAAAGTTTACACAACGAAAGTGTTTGGTTTCGAAAGCTTCTCCTGTTCAAAGAGAAGAAAAGTTTCCGTTCATGTTTGCATCGGGACTTACAACACTCTCCAACGCAGCAGCGCTGGGCTTGTAAATATTAGAACTAATGATTCCCTACGTCGAGTAAACAATCCGCAAGGGTCAGAAATTTTAGTAAACATGAAGCATCATCAGCACAGTCATCGTCGATCGAGTGTGTTCTGACGAAACTGTTTCACCCGAGAAGAAAGAAAAATTCTCTTCTTTCATCATTAATGGCGGTTTGGATGTTCATGAGTGTTGTTGGTAGGCCCGCGCGCGAAACAAACAAAATGTGGCCACAATTCGTGTTTCACATTCATATTAAAAATGTGCTTGCTTCGTGATGAAATAAAATAAGAAGAGAAGAAATTACGATGAACCCCGTTCTGAGATAGCGCAAAAGAAGACGCACAGATCAGCACAAAAAAGAAACTGAATATGTGAATATGCCAGACCAAAGCAACAAAAGAATGGAGAGCGAATGAAATGTTTCAGTTTTCAAAGACTGCTAAGACGCAAATTCTAAGACACTTACATGCTTGATTGTTGATTTTGATTAGTAACTATCAAGCTAGTCAAAAGTCATCCATACAAAATATGATGAAATGCAACTCGATGCACATGTACAGAGTGAAGTGAACTTGTTTTCCTGCACGGAGTTTGAGTGCACCAGTTGCGATCGTGGAAAAAAGTTATTTTTGTTATGAATTTTTGCGATAATGGCAGAAGTGTGGGGGAATTTACACAGAAGAAATAGTTTTCTTATCAGCAGCAGTTTTAACTGCGGTTTTTAGCGGTTTTCATAAGTCGTCCGTGGAAAATATGGGTTTTCTTGGAATAATAAGCGGTGATGGTGGATTGACGTGGGATTGATTCTCAGTTATGTCAAGTTGGACTTGAAAATATTTTTTTAGAATTTTCTAAATTTTCCAGGTGTTGAAAAATATTTTTCAGTGACGAAAACTTTTGAAAAAAACATCTTCAATGAATTTCCACACTTAAAACTTGCACCATCACTGACAAATCACCCCCAGAGTCGATGAAAAATTGTAGCAGCAGCGTTGAAGAATCAATAAAAGTTGGAAAATCTTTCTCACCTTGTTTTTTTCTCGCCTTTCGCTGCTTTTCTTCTTTCTCGATTGTGCAGCGTCGTGATTTTTCTGTTTTCCTTTTCACTCCCAAGACTGCCGTCGTGAAGAAATCTTACACCAGAAGCACCAAAAAGAAGAAATTCACGCTAAAAAGGCGCACACAACAAGCAAAAGTATTTTTTACAGAGAATTTTCTTTCTTTCGCGGGTGAATCAATAATTAAGAGGAAAACACAAGAGTCGAAGAGTTCACGGTGCTTCGATATTTTTAGACACGCGAAGAAATGAAGAAAAATGTTGTTTAATTCAGAGTTTCACAGTTCTTTGGCTCGCCCAAAAATTAAAAAAAAATGCTTCAGCGTTAAAAGATCACATTTTCAGCTTCTTTTTGTTAAAATTTGTCAGTTATTGTGCTTATCATAAGTCCAAGCCACGACTTTTAATTACAAAAATGTGTTCCACATTGTCATCATCAAAATTGTTTTTTTTCACGCACTTCACGATCACCACAAACCAACTCGGAATGGCAAAGATTTATTTTTTGTTAAAACCCTTAGAACAGCGCGCGAGAAATCCGTTTAACGTCCCGTCACGTTGAAGAGACAGAAAAGAACTGTTTGAATAGTGAACCAACTTCTGCTAGATGTACTCACGAAATAAAAAAATATCAAATGGTTAGTAAACGTCAGTTACTAAACTGATGATCAAGTTTTCGTGAAGGAGAAGGTTTTTCTCCAACACAATTGCACACACAAAGCAGACACCGAACCGCGCTCTACTAGTGACTCTTTTGGCCTGTTCGGATTTTTCTTTCGGCTAGTATGCTTCACGATCTGAGGGTTCGGGTTGTACTAACTTTGAACAGCAAGCGATTTTTCTTTTCTCGGCTCTGTGTGCTTCATTTATGTGAGTGTTATTGCCGCTCATACATGCAAGACACAAATGTTCGACTCTCAACTAACGATTAATTAATCTCATCAAGTGTTCTCCGGGGCTTTTTTGTGGGGTAAAAAGTATTTTTTCGGAGGATCATCTGGCCGATCGTTGTGGTTGTGTTGCAGCGCGTAAAACGCCACTCGGATGGCAAAGAAAATTATGGGAAGAATTTGAAATTTAAATGAAGTGAAAACTTCTCGCATTTCAAAGGCTTGAACAGATTCTGGAGTGATTACCATGCATCTTTGTTTGTCTTTGACTGGATACCCCAACGAAAGTGTTTCGAAACAACAGCAGATTGCCAGGGGCAACTGTTTTCTAGACATGGAGACTATTCAGCACGTTTCAGAACGTTTAATAGGGTTTAAAGTTAAAGCTTTTATCTAAAAAAGCAAATTAGCAGCATTTGAACTTCCAGGAAAATTCCAATAGAAAACAGGAAGCTGAAAACTGAGAATCTGATTTTTTTTTTGGTGTATTCAGTAGCAGTCTATTAATGGCAGATTCTGTTTTCCATAATTTTCAAATTAATATGTTTGTTCCGTGTTTTAAAAAAAGTCTAGAAAAAGTCTAGTGCATTCAGTAAAGAATTTTGATCTTCTACGTTTAGTGTGTTCCATGAACCAAGTTGACAAGTTGTGATACAACCGTTCATATTATGATTGATTTTTTAAAGAAGGGTTTTTGAAAAGCTGTGCTGTAACTTAGAACGTCAATTCCCTGGAACTTGACGCAATTAGTAAACTGGATATGATTAGTCAAGTACAAAATAAGTTCTAGACTTGTTCCTATTTCAATGAGTTCAACTTTCTTGGTCGTGAATTGAAAAAAAAAACAAAAGTTTGAAGCAATCCAGGAAACAAAAGTTTGACGTATCCAGTGTGTTCAATAAAAAAGTTTTCAAAATTTAAAAAAAAATGATTTCTCAATGAGCTTTTAAAAAAAAACGTCAAGAAACTACATCACTAGCTCATCAGTCAACGAAAACACTTTTTGTTTTTGTCATCAAAATTCTCCTTGAAATCTCCAAGTCTTCCCCAAAGATCTCCCTGCACCAACCCGAGAAGTGTAAAAGAAAAGAAATCTTGCGCAAGATAACAGAGCGTTGAGGGCATTCGTCTTTTGACTTCTGGTTGAATGGTTTCGTGAGTTTATGATCATCCATAATGTGTATCAATTTAAATAATAAAAGAACTTTAGTCGGAGATTGTTGATTCCATCCATTGCGCAATCAACAAATCAACGAAGCTTCAAAATATATAAAACAAACGTGAACAAAGAGAAGAGAGAAACAAGCGTATAGAGGCCAAAATCATTGTGACTTGGGG
>JPYR01000082.1:112082-129967 GCA_000775305.1 Belgica antarctica | reverse complement strand
CTTGTGGCCAGTGTCGCTTACTTGTGTGTGCCGTTTGAAGTGCCGTCGTTTCGGATCCTGCCGCGACAATTGTGTAGACGTGATCGCGGACCTCTGCGTCGTTAAACTTAGTTTCGTTACAAAGCACGTGGTCGATGAAAATCTTTCGCGTTGGGATGTCTTCGTCTTCCGGTTTTCCGAAGTTTGCTTTGGTGTGCTTTTCTAAAGTGCTATTGGTTTTACTTTCATCTGAGAGCAATATCCTTCGCTTTTCTTTGATTAACTGTTGATAATTTTAGACACGCGACGTTGATTGGTGATAAATAAAAATTGAAAACATTTTCGAATTGATTTTAGTCAATTTTAGTTAATTTTTGGCCTCACAGCAAATAAATCTTACCTTATCGGCTGATGAATAACAAACTTTACGGCTTCGCATTTCGTCACGGTAATAGGTTGTCATCTGATAAATTGGCTCAGAGTACAATAGGAACGAGTGGCTCCGAGCAGAAATGATTTTATTTAGTCTGTTGGAGTTTCAAAGTTCAAGTTCGAAGTTATTGAGTCAATTTTGATTGTCTTAAGTTTGGCCAACAAAAATTTTAGCGTACAAATTCACATAAGCATAAAAGTGTTTTAGCGTGCTTATTGATGAACCGGAATCGCTTTGGTGCTTTTTCCGTAGATTGGGTTCCAAAAAAATTCAAAATTTCTTCTCTTTTGCATTCTCGTAAGGCACTGTTTACATTTTCTATCAACTTTCTTCCAAAAAAATGACACATGATACGGCATAAGCCTAATAAGGTGACGGTAAAATGTGACTCAGTGAAAACAGGTTGGTCAGATGTTTATCGTGGACTTCAACAAGCTCAAGAAGTTCAAGTTAATTATCCAGTTTTAGGTCGGACAATTATGCTATCACTTAAAGCCAGATTGTTTAACGATGATACACTTGCACTGACACTGGTTGACTTTGCTGGGCATTACCAAACTGTTATGTGACAGAAAGCCGGCGTCGTCTCGAATGTTTCGGGGAAAAGTGTTTTAAATTAGGCAAAACGAATCTGTTTCGATGAATCGACCAAAAATGAAATGATGATCAACATCTTATAGGGTTGATAAAAAAAAAGTTTACGTTGGAAAGGCTTGCAGCTTCTTTTTGCTATTTCTGTACAGCTTGCAGTAAATTTATGAAACTTTCTGGTCCAAAATGCAAATCGTTCAAAAACCCACATTTGAAAAAAGTCACTCACTTCTCTAAAGCGTGGAAAACCTCGTCGCTCATCGCAGCATTTTTGATGTCCAATCCAAAAGATGTGCCTTCAGGCGTAACAATGAAAAGTTTTAATTAAGTCATTCGTAACTACGGTTATTATGATCAAAGCATGACAACTAACCGCAAATCATGTTGAGCGCACTTTTTGTCGTGTACGACAGCATGTTGAACTCTTTGGATTTTCCGAGGTTGACTGATAAGTCGCTGACGAGTTTTTCCGAGTTTTCGATGAAAGTTGGGATGAAGGTTTGAAGAATCTTCAAGTTGAACGAGTAGTTCAACGATTTCCGATGAATCTTCCAAACATCGTCTGATTCAGAAACGGAGAATGAAAGCGAAGTTGATGATAAATGGAAAAGTTTCTTTCATAAAACTGAACGAGATTGCTTTTTAATGTGAACATTAAGTTTTTTTCGATGCAAATCTAGAAGCATTTTATGCTTCGCGACAGACTCATTTGTCAACACTCACACTTGGCAGAAATCAATCCATTTTCCAATCTGAGAAACTTGTAGAAGAACGGCTTCTCCAGACACAATGGTGAAAGCAGAATTTTCTGAATCGATCGCGGCTCGTTAACCAGTATCCACAAGATAGCAGGCCCAAGCCAAAGTTTGATGTAATTGCTGTGTTCCAAACACAAGTCATGCAACATTTTCAAGCGACCTGAAATGCGTTTGTTAACAAGCCACAAAGTGTCACAGAAATCGGCCCTTCAAACCTTCTTCATTTTTGTTGAGAAAATATGGAGCATGACCTAGCAATGGCCCGAAGGATTGTGGCGAAGGAATCTTGTCGGCAAATTTGTAAAACTTTCGTCGGTTGTACAGGAACTGAACAACAAAGCCGCACAATACTGCACCGAGAAAAACTAGAACAATCATCACTGCTTTGATTTTTCAATTTAACCGAGTTCGTAGTCAATTACGCGGTCCAATGGTTAACAAACAAAATTAAAAAATTCTCCGAAAAATAATTCACAGATCAACACGCACCGCGTTCATTTCACGTTTGACGAAGAAAGAAACGAAACTGAAAAGAAAACTTTGAAGCTTTGTTCATTTATATTATGAAAAAGTCTTTTGGCTGCTCTCGCGAACCGTTTTCAGTGTATTGGAACGGCCCGAGATGTTGCTTGACGAGCACGGTGATGTTGATAAAAAAATGTCTGGAGTTGATCGAGTTATGCTTTTTCACAGAAGAATAAAATTGCCTGGTCTGGTTCCTGATTGCAATTTGCTTGCAAGTCTTCAGGAAGTTTGACGTTCCAATTGTGACCTGCAACAAATCATCAAGTCGTTAAATTGTAACACAAACGAAGCGGAATATAAATAACAATGAAAAATTCATCATTGACTGCCATTAGCGTCGTCAGACTTCACTAAATGTAAGTGAAAATGTTTTGACATGGCTTATTAGCAAGTTTTGTGAAAAGAAAGTTTAACTTTGGGGGTGACACCACAGATATTCAAGTCCACCTGATGTTCAACGTTGACTTTGCAAGACTTTTGTTGTCCCTTGAAATTTGCCTTCAAACAAAACTGCAAACAACAAACGATTGTCGCAAATACATATCGCGCAGAAGCCAATAACAAAGTGTGTCGCCTATGCCCTTTAAATGTGCTTTAAGGTTGAAGTAGGAAAGTGTTAATCGAAAAGAAGTGTTATTTCATTCTCAATCGGATGCTAACATGTTTGTTGTTTCAGTTAACACTGAAATATCACTATTTAAAAGCCTTAAAGCGCTTATGGAATCGCCAAGATTTTCTCATTTTTCTTTCCGCGGTTTCTAGTTGCTCACGATTTGATGCATCAAGAAATGTTTTAAATGAAACTGAAAGCAATGACGAAAGTAAAAGAAAAACTTTTCTTACTGTTAGCTTAATTTCTTGCTATCAGAAATGAACGAAAGCATTGAAAATTACTGACAATAAATGAAAAAAAAATCGAGTTTCGGCGCAATAAACTGACAACATCAGACACAACAGAAACAGACGGAAAATTTTGTGTCAAAAACCGCTTAACTCTCACCGCTTGGTTGGCAGGCCGAAATCAGTGAAAAAGATCATAAACCAGTTTTTGACTCTGCTAATTAAACCACAAGGAAATCCCTTAGCAAAATGTGGTCATTCACGGCCAGTGCAAGGATTAGAAGCGATCGTAAATTTCAGGTGCGCTTGATTGTTTTGACATTTAAACGTCTCATTTATATCAATTTCCGATGATTATCGTCTCGGATCATCTCGCATTTTATTGCCTATTCCGTCTTCTCTCGTTACTTTGCGCTTAATTTTCTTCTCCCAGCTTATTGTCACATTTTAGTTTGTGTTTTAAGTAGAAAAGAAGATGAAATCCCTTAAAGATGTAATCACAGTGTTATAAGTGGGTCGAGCGGCTGGCGTACGCATTTTTCATAAGGCATGGAAAGCTAAAAGATTTTTTACATATTATTTATGCTTTGAGTTATGTTGTCCGGATTAGTTAGCTTTTAAAACCCTTTCAAAGCAATGTTGATAGCTTTACTTCAGAACGTGTGGTTTCCACATTCAGCTTGTGTGGTCAGTAAAAACTGGACTTTAAAACTATTTTTAAAAGCTGTCTTGTTTATTTGTATTCAAATTGATTGATCTGATCGGTCAAAACACTCAAACGTGATGCTTAATTACTGAAAACAATAATTGAATGCTTTTAAATTTTCTAAAATGCTTTAAAATTGTTTCCACTTGAACTTCAGACACGCAATATTTATGAACATCATCGAAGTGCATGTTTGAGAAGCCCAGAAAACGGAATAATGTAAATAACAAGACAAAGCGAAGCCTCAATATCTACGCAATAAGTAACAGATAAAAGATGATGTGACATATTTTGAAGCCAATGTGTGGTAGGAAAGTGAAACTTCCGAAAAAAAGTTTAAGTTTCTCTACAGATGTAGAGTTCATGAAACTTTCAACGAAATCGCAGTTTGAAGACGTCTTCCGCGTGGGTATCAAATAATAATCTTACATAATGTTTAGCGCGAAGATGTCAACTTTTTGGCTACATCTTCAATGGAAGCATCGTTGATTATTTGAAGCTCAAGTGCGCATTTGACTCTAAACAGCCGTGAAAATGCTTATGCTGCTTCTGGTTGATCTTTCATGAATAACTATGATCATGTTGAGATAAATTGTTTATGACACAATTGACTGTGTCTTGATTGATGTTGTGTGCAGCTAAGCTGATTGAAAACGCGGCTATGTAAGTTTTTAACGATGATACGATGTTATTAAAGTTGGTATCGCATCAATTTTAAGCGTTTATGTTGGTTCAATGTTGCATTTAGTTAGATTTTTAAGTAGATTTTTGATTAAATCTAAATGCCTTTAATTCTTTTATCTTTCAAGATGTGAATTTTGTAACTTTTCAGCTGTTTTTCCTAACTTGAAGAAGTCACTTAGAGAAGAACTAAATTGAAAATAAAAACAGCAAATTTTATGTCGAACAGCGACAAAACTAACAGCTGATCGTAATTATCGCAATGATTTACGTTGTTAATACAACTTTTTCAATTAAAACAGACGCCACAAACTATGTTACTTTGTGCTTTAATTGAAAATAAACCAGTTTTCCAATAAAAGTTTTTTCAGCAACGTATGCAACCAAGATAACACAACCAAAGCTGTAAAAGCTTGGAACTTGAAGTTTTTCTTCGGAAGTCAATAGCATAGTTATATAAATCTAATTTATCTGACATACAGAATTAACGTAAAAGCTGTAATTTGACTAAATTAAAATCCAACATGCTTGAATTTATTAAGAGAAAAAAAATCATTCTAAGTTGATTCTTCTCTTTTGTATTTTATCTAAAGCTTTTAAGATTTGGAATTGTGCAGAACACCGGCGAAATTAAAAAAGCTGCAACCGTGATCCGTTTCTATTTGCTAGTGAATTAAAATTTGTTTTCACTTCAATATTGAAAACAAAAATCCGGGCGTTAAGCTTATCAAAAGCAGCAAACCGGGTGGAAAGTGTGTCAACATTCTCATTCATTCATTTCCTGAAAGTGAGTCAATTTGTATAAACGAAAATGCGAGATAAATAAATAAAATTATATTCCGATGACTTTGTGTGAAAGGAGAAGGAAACCACTGCCCGAGTAACTGTATTTTCTCGTGTTTATTTACATAAGAAATTTGAAACACAAAAGCAATTAAGACCTCGTAAAATTCTTCTCGAAAATTGGAAATTAACGATTAATCAACAACCCGATCGAAGGTCGGAGAAATTCTATTGGCAATGTTATCGATCATGTTTGACTGCTGTAAACCTTCTTGATGTTAGAAAATAGATTACAAATTCAATTTCATAGCCAATCAACTTTGAAAAGAAAAACTCGAAACAAAAAAAAACAATTCTCGGACCATGAAAATGCACAAAAATGCACTTTCTATCGCGCACTTTCGATTTGCGGCTATGACAGCCCTCAAAAACGCGTCTTCTTTCGACTATTTTGCAAAGGAATTCGAAGCCCGATGGACAAGTGCGAGATTGCAAAATAATATAACAGTTAATGCAGGTAGAAGGCAAAAGAAGAAGACGAATAGAGAATATCACTACAAGTGGATTCTTCACCCACACAAACGAGTCTCGGCTGTGCTTCTTTCGGACTTGCTCTGCCAATTTAAGGAGATTCCAAGTTCAGTGCTTAAGTCCAAATATTAAACTTGATTTATTTTCTTAATAGCTTTACGATTTTTTTTAATTGGCTTTTACGACTCTGAGATGATGCGTAGATGAAATTTTTAAATAAATTCTAATCAAACCAACCAACACTCGCTCGGGTCATGTGATACCTGTTGCTTTTACGTTCGTTTGTGTGGCAATCTCTTCTACAAACGTCTGGAGAAAATCAGAAACGTCGTAAAAAGATGTCTACAAACCACACTCACAAATCACGGAGCTTACTATAACAAGTAGTCAAAACCAAACGAATGCTTCAAAACTCGTTTTGCAACAAATTTTTCTTCACTCTGAGCATTTTTCCCAACACAACTACATGCCAGGCCGAAAAGAAAAGGCGAAGGTAGAGAAACATGTTCGTGAGCGTTTCATTCTCGAGTTTACCTGTGCGCCGTTAAGTTGTGCAGTGTTTTTCGTCTTCGCCCCACGGTTAAAAGTTGGAACATTCCAATGTGGCATGAATTTAGGCCTCAACAAAGTGTGTGACTAATTTTTCGAACTTGCGAAAAGAGAAAAGCCAGCCAAAGTGTTTTTTCTCGCGGCAAAGACTTTTTCCGTTTGCTAAGAATCGAGTAATGTTGACGTGTTTAGTGCAAGGTGAAACATATTTTAGGCTTTCCTAATCTCGTGCACGTAATTCGCAGCAAGAAGCAGAGAAAAAGTTGCTTAACGCGCAAAAAATACTCGATAAATTGTGATTTAGAAACGACGAAGAGTTCTAGCGCAAGGCGAAAACAACTTTTGTGAATTGCTTTCTTGAAGCGAAGACGAAGAAGGTGAACACTTCCATTCTAAAAAATATTCACCAAGAAAAAAGAAAAAAAACAAGTTGTGTGAAGAGAACGGGATAAGAGAAAAATACAAACAAGAAAAGAAGGTTTCGGGAAGAAGAAGTCGTTGAAGAAGAAGTGAAGAAGAAGAATCGGAAAAGACGACGTGGAAAATAAGAAGAAATGTTGATACACGTTTGAGATTCGATTTGATGTTGATGTGTTGGCCATAATCTCCCGAAACAAATAAAAATAAAAAGTGAACAAAGAATAAAGGAAATATTATCGAACGTGATTGGAATGTGAGACCAGCTCGTGTCACTCATTTCAACCCCAAAGCTATTGACATTCTTGCGTTAAGCGAACCACAGAACATTTTTCCAAAGACCCGGTCGAAAAACAGCCGTCAAAATTGCGTCATCAAAGTATTCACATCGCATGATGTCAGAGTCAACGCCGATATGTCGTTGTCGGGTGTTGTACTTGGGAAGTGCCGTGCCCAGACAAAGCAAAGACGGCTTGCAAGGCATTCAGGAACCGCTGCGCAGTCTCTACCCGATGGAGGGTGCGGGAGAAGCGAAAGGCATTGACAGCTGGCTGAGTGTCTGGTCAAACGGAATTCTGCTTGAGAATGTCGACGAGAACCGAAAGCAAATCACGCGGTTCTTCCCGATCGAGTCGCTGCACTACTGCGCGGCAGTTCGTCAAGTGCTGATCCCGGAACGTGGCAACGCTCATCCCGAGCCGAAATTCCTGCCACTCGACTCGCCATTTGCCCGAACACCACGTGTTCAACATCCGCCAATCTTTGCGGCCATCTTAAGACGCACCACGGGCATCAAAGTGCTGGAGTGTCACTCGTTTATCTGCAAACGGGAAGCGGCTGCCAATGCTCTAGTCCGATGCTGCTTCCATGCTTACGCCGACAATTCGTACGCGAAACAAATCGAAAATGGAAGTTCAGCGCCGGGAAGTGTCTACGGAACGCTCGGTGGAAAGTCGATGATCACTAATGGTGACTCAAACGGTTGGCGATCGAGAGCTGGAAGCACGACGACGCTGAACAGTACGGGACGTCACACTAATGGGAACGGACACAACGAAAACGGCATCGACGACTCGTACACCGTCAAGAACAGTAAGTGTAAGAAAGCTTCCAACTTGTGTCTGGAATTTTATCTCAACTAATTCACACGAAGGTGCCAAATGATCTCAGTATCGATAGAGAAAAGCACTCTCAGCTGAAGTCTTAGTCAGAGTGACTCGGGAATCGTGATTTTTCGAAGCATTTGTTGAAAGGTTGAGTTTCAAGGTTAAAAGTGCAAAATACGAGATTTGTGACTCCAACGGTCGGGAATTTTGCACCGAATTCCGAGTGTCTGAAGATTTAAAAGATTCTTGGAAGTCTCTGAACGCTTTTTGATTGCGGAATAAGTTTACAAGATTGTTTAATTGAAGTCTTGAGGCATTTTAATGACTAAATTGATGCAATGAAGTGAGATTTGTGTCTGTGATCACGTTTTTTGTTGAATTATTGTGAAGTCAATTAAAAACATGTGTTCTCGCTACAGCGAATAAATTTCGTCAAAAATTGTAAAAAGTCTTTAAAAAAATTCATTGCAAAACTTTATTTTTGAGTCAAAAAGTCAATCAATGTTAAAATTACGTTTTAATGGCTGTTAATTATGAAACATGAAAATCCGAGATATCTGAGTTTCAAATTGAAATAAAAAATTAAAAGCTATAAATTGTGAAATATGCAGACAGCTTAATGGTAGACAATAGGTTATGAAGATGCATCAATTTTAGTGTCAATGGGGTCAAAGATCAGTGACGATGCTTGGAAAAAGTCTGAAACTCATTTTGCATCAATTTTTGACCTAGTTACTATCAAACTGTGTAAAACTGACTTCTCAACTACTTTCGAGCGAGCAATTTGCAACAAAATGATCAAAAAAAATATCTTGCAACATCACCCACACACTTCCCCAGCAATTGACCCCAAAAACTGTCATTAAATCAAAGTTCAAAGCCTTCAAAATCGAAAGACTTCAATGAGTGGCAAAGCCAGGAAGACGTTTGGCGCAGCCTCAATCAAGATTCGTGAAGTGAATTAACAGCGTTTTAACCTTCACTCAGATGCTCTCGTTGCGCTGAAATCCGCCAAGCGTTAGGCGCTATTGAAGTCTTCTTTCGAAATTCATTTCCGAAACCTCACGTTATGCCTCAAAAACTTAATTAACGCGAGATGAGATTTCGGTTGACGATCGAGGTTTATTGAAAAGTTTTTGTTACCGGCTGAATGTGGTTTCCTGTTGGAGATGTCGTTTCTCTGAGATCTTTGCTTTTCATCATCTCGCGCACCCAACAAAGTGACGGAAAAATGCGAAATTTTTATAATCGCTGCTACTTTTACAAAAAGGAATGTCTCCGACTGCAGCTCGAATAATGATCTTTAATGCGAGCTTATTTTTCACTACGTGTAAAGTGTGCTGTAGGTTGCGAGAAAATTCATTAAGCAATTTTATCTCTGCAGCCAGCCAAGTGACGTCAGTCATCTGATGCAATTCTCCCTTCTCAGCAATTATGACGAAATCCCGCGTTTTCTGTTTTGTTTTGCTATTTTCCACTCCATTAAAAAGCACACAAAAAATTACATTTTGCAGCATTGAATTTCTCAATTTCCTCAAATCCCCATCACGTGGAAGTTTTTATGTCTCTTTCGTGCTTCACAGTTTCTTTAATAACTCTCGTTATTGTTCTACTTTCCTCGGGTCGACTTTTTCCGTTGTCATTTTGGGCTTTCGTGCAGCTGATGTTTGAGATTGAAGTGGAGAAAAATATTGAAAATAGGAAAATAGTGCAAATTAGTGACTGCACTGCACTAATAATTTTTAAACCTAGACTTGGAAAGCGTAGTTCCATGCCCCTTGAAATCTTTTCACACAACATTTTCTAAGAAGCAAAGCTTCTGCATGCAGCGCCACCCAGTGTCTTCTTATTTTCCCGTGTGCTACTTTATTTGCTGCAATGTTCAAGTAAACTATTCAACCTAACCTCAAAATCATTGTTACTTCGCCTTCTTTCATACTTTCACTAAGTTAGATAAAAACATAACTTCAAAATTGACCCGACTTTACCTCCACCTTCCACTTGAACGCCCCCAAAGTCGAGGTTCTTGAAACAGTAGAAAGTTTCGCTCAATTCATCAGCGAAACAAACAATTGTGCGGGTCGAAGTCTTGTGATTAAATTACTATTTTCCCTCTTATTTTCTTTCGTTTCATTGCGAATCACGTTGATCAATTGACCCAGACAACAAAACCTGTTGTTGTTGTTGGTGCCGATCGAGACTTAATTGCAGTTCATGAATGACTCGACTCATGAACTGGCAATAAAATTTTCATTGCGGGTCGGAGAGAAAATGTGCAGAAATGGCAAGAGAAAGAAGCGAGAAAACTTCCACGTTTTAAAAATATGCCGATTGAAAACTTATGGCTTCATTTGAATCCACTTACATATGCCTGAAGACAAAGAACAGCCAAATCCATCATCTGCCAAAGTGTTCATAGATTAGACAACAATCATCGTGTTTAAGCGAATAATGAACTCCATTAGGTTTTCTCCTTCCATCCGAAGCCAAAGCTCCCAGACATCGGAGCGAATTTGCATAAAATTGACTCTCAAGTGTGGGTTCAATCTCCAGTTTGTGCTTGCGACGCTAACGTTCCTTTCATTAGATTCAGAAAATAATGGAACACAATATAAGAAAGATTAACAATAAAACAAAGAGAACATTGTGTAAGAAATGGAGAAAAGTTCTGCTAGTTAACCGGATACTTGAGACGAAAACAGCAACAAACAACACCAACAAGCTTAAATGTGTAAATGTTTAATCGAGCTAGTTGGGAGAACTTTCAGACGAAAACATTATTCTTCGTATACAGTTTTCTTGGGGAACAGTTTGCCGGTTTTGTGTGATGTAAGATGGCGTTGTTTGGATCTTAACATCAAACATAAGACATGAAGATCGACAAGTGGATCGTTAAATAGACATGGCACTGCTTTATAACCTAAAATTTGTACAAATCATCGAAACAATTTCATAGTCGACATACAAAATTCAAAAGTGAGGTTATAAAACAGCGCCACCTATTGTCTAAGATCAACTGTACTAAATAATGTAACCACATGTGCCATTCATAGCTTAGAACAAGTATGAGGTTATGAAATAACTAAGGCCATCATTTAATTATCCTAGACGACATCACTTACGATCACACCCCAGTTTAAATTTTATGCCCTGTTCTGACTAGTTTTGTGTAACCCAAAACTGTAAGCGCGTTGTTGACAACTGCAGAAATTCTCCGGTAAGCAGAAGTTAACACAATAATAGCGCAACGAGAATGAATCATAATTCTTAGTTGCGGCATTCATGCTTTAAGGGGTCTTAAATTGTGCTTTATTAAAGAAACGTTCTTGGAGGCAAATAATGTTCGCCGTGCTACTTAACTGGGAGACCTTTAACTCGAGATAAGCATAATTTGATGGCGACCAAATATGGATCTCGTTATTTTAAAATGTCACTTTAATTGTCGACGAGACTGGAAAAGTTAATTTGAACGCTTATCTTGCGAACCAGTCTCAAGTTCATCTCCAAGTTCTTTTTTGGCGAGAAGTTTTTATGCTTCGGCAAACTACCTTCAACCATCCAGAGCCGACAGAATCATGAGAATCTGTTTTAATGCTTCCATTGTTGACGTGTCTCATGTGCAAGAGTAAATTGATCGTAAAATCTGCCCCTCGGAAGAAACGAACGAGTTATAAACGGTCTTCAAAGGGATTTCTCACATTTTTATTCACTTTTCCATGGACTTCTAACGTTTTTGATAAACATTACGGAATGTTTGTGTTTAATTAAAAAAAAAATCACACGTGAAGTTGATTAAAAAAGTAAATTGTTGACGGGAATGTTTTATTATCTAATCTTGATCAGAGATATCAAAGGCATCTAGAATCATAGAAATCCATGGTTTCTTTCAATTATTGACGATTTTTGCGCTTTTCATAACCGTAACGGAAGCTGCTTTAATGCTTTAAATTTCATCGACATAAAAACTGTTTTTATTGTAAAGCAATTACGATTTATGTCTAATGAAAGCGACTTTGTTGTCTTTTTTTCAATTTTGAAGTCTCAAAAGTCGTGAGAACTGAATTTCTCGAATACTTTGCGAGAAATTTTTTTTTGAGATTGTTAGAAATTTGATTACCGTGATTGCAATCTCGGGTGCATGCAGGAAAGGGCTTCGGCATCTCGCCTTATAAGATTTCAATGACTTTTGTTTTCTCTCGTTTCGCGACACATTCTTCGAGTGTCTCACATGATTTTGCTTTTCTAGATTCCCATCGAAAATTGAAGGTTTCTCTTTCAACAAGCGTCACCTGCAGAATAGCCGAGACTACGGTCGATGCTGACACCACTGAACCATAATCAAATTGTCTGGTTTTCAGTAGCAACGCGTGTCAAATGTGTTAATGGCGCAACATGATTGACTGAAAACAAAAAATATTTACTTAATAAGCTAAACGATCCGTGACAAAACAGCGCGAGATGTTGAATTGTTCAATTGCCCATGTTTTGATGTGCCTGCATCAGCGCCAAATGATAAACAACAATGAACAGCGCAAACTGTGAATTTAATTCTAACAAAATCGTTTCCAAAGAAAGTTGCGCAACGCACCATTTTAAACTACTTGATCATGTTAAGTTGTTGTTACACTAGTGCAGTCAGTTGTTTTAATACAGTGCAGTCAGTTGTTGCCTTTGCAGGCGCATTTAAACATAACAAATCGGAACGCACCAAAGAGTTGAACGACTTGCCAGGAATGCGAATAAACCTGCGATTGTTAATTGTGCTTCATAAATGAGAAGCGAAATAGCCGCGAGTTGAATAATGAAATAAAAAAAATTAGGAAATACATATATTAGGTGGGCAACCAGGAAGCTTGTCACGCATGGATTTGTTGGCTACTGGACTTTGTAATGTAGTTTTACACCCTTTGAACATTGCGTGTTCTTTTTGAAAACTTTTTGAGACGAAAATTCTTCAAAAAAAACCATTGTTCACTTGAGACAAAACTGACAAGCTGTCCACTATGAATTAAGATTTGAAAACTTTCTGAAACTTTACACGCCAGTTCTTTAACAATTCTTCAAATCTAACACCATAAAATTTTCATTTTATCATCTAACATTGTAATGATGTTCACTTGGTCGCATCAAAACATGTTAAAAGCGCGACTAATCGCGTTTTAAGCTTAAAAATCATTCTCGCATTTAATTTCCACAAAGAGTGCTTACATTTTAAATGAGTTTTCGGGTTTTTCAACTCTTTTCTTAAGCGTCGTCAAAAGTAGATTAGACTGTGATTAGGCTGGAGAATGTACACGACCACCTAACAGTCATTTAAGTAGGTATAAAAACGGTTAATTGGTTTGTTAATTACGACAATTCCACTTGGTTAGCCACAAACACACTTAATTGATTGATAATAAATTTATTTCTGAATGCTCTTGGAATCGAAACGAGCAAAACATCTCATATGGTGTTACATTTAGCCACGGGCTATTCAGCCGCTCACGCAAATTATGATCCACCGCAGCCCGATATTAAAACGCAATCAAATCGGATCAATTAAAAGCTAATCTTCATTGACGCGGTTTGCAGGTTGATCAAACCAGAGAATTTGGAAATCGCGGCGAGTCTGCTTTTGGCGATTTTCATGCTTTGAAGAGGCGGACAAAATGTTCCGAACGTGTTTCACCCGAATACTACAAACAAAGAACGCTCCTTTATCTACCCAAAAAGTGATTGAACGCCAGAATATTTTCCGACTCACTGTCAGTTGGCATTCTTGTGCAACAGAAAGGTTGGCGAGAAAAAGATTTCAGCTGTGTTGGAATCAAGGTTAATTTAATATATAAAAAAACTCAATTATTCGTAGACTGGGAATTACGTAAGCACCTTTACTTCTTGAATGCAATGAAGCATTTCAATAAGCCTAGATAAAGTTGAAGTTGAATGTTCAGTTGAACTTTCGAGAAAGGGATGACATTGAAAAGCTTTCTTGCTTTCTTAGCAACTAGAAAACATAAACTTTGAGGTTATAAGTTTACAGTTTGTCAAATTTACTTTGTGTTTGTCTGTTTAAAAACTTAAGAGTCCATAAAATACGATTCACTGCATGCATACTATCCACTTCGATCTTAAAAACAAACTTCTAAGCACAATGGAATGTTGTCTTCTTTTAAGTCACAAAGCTTCCAATTAAAATCTTTTCAAACAAGTTTTTTCCAAAGACCTGCTTAAACTTCTTAATGTCAACAACAATATCTATGTCATCAATTCTATTTTTACTTTATCAATGCCGCGCCAGTTCAAATAACTTATCGAACCTCATGCCAAGTCGTATTTCTTATGTAATTGAAACTGAAATTGTTTTCGGTTTTGCTTTTATTTT
This sequence comes from Belgica antarctica, assembly GCA_000775305.1. Classification (NCBI taxonomy): domain Eukaryota; kingdom Metazoa; phylum Arthropoda; class Insecta; order Diptera; family Chironomidae; genus Belgica; species Belgica antarctica. The sequence goes on along the minus strand of JPYR01000082.1, from coordinate 115,701 downwards.
ACCTTTCAAAACATCAACAAGATTTATTTTCTCAATAACTCCGGTGGTGTTTCAGCGTCACGGCATTCTCGAAATGTCACAAGACGTGCGCAAATGTTTATGCTAATTATTGGATCAGTCGGTGGAATTTTTAACAGCCGAAAAACACCGCTGAAGAAATCTGAGCAAACAAATATCGCCAGTTATCGACACACGAAGAATTTTCAAACAAGTTTTTTAGTCCAACTGCGCGGCTGCTGGAGACGCCCGGGCGATTAAAATAATGGCTGTAAAATTCGTAAGATTTAACAAAAAGCAACATCAGTTCTTGCAAAGAGTACGAAATATTTATTTTCTTTCGAATGTACCGTTGCGCATTGCTTGCAGTCGACTTCTCCACTGAGCTTCGTTTGCGTAAAGATAATTATCGAAATTGAGTTTCACGACCAAAGCAGCAATCCCATATGCGAATTCCAGCGGAAACAACAGCGGAGGGTGTTGTCAGGAATTCCAATCCCTGCCTCTAAAAATAGTTTTACCACACGCTCAATTATCGTTCGACAATTTTCTGAATGGCATTTTGGTCTACAAATGGCATGATAATGCAGAAAATCAATCGCTAGACGGCTGTGACTCGATCAAGACATGTTCAATACTCATTTGCATGAAGCACACATTACCTGCACTCATTCCCATGCATTCGCAGTCTCTTAATTTAAAATTTTTGAAGTTAATTAGCATGTTAATTAACCCAGAAAACCGAATGGCTAGAAAAAATGGAGTTTTGAGAGTCTGTAATTTTCTAATCTTGGGCAGTTCAGGGTCAAGATCCAAACAAGTGCCCCTGACTTTCTATTTAAAGGATTGGTTAAGGATAAGGTTAATTGAATTAACTGATGGCTGTTTCACTAAAGAGACTTAAGAGAGAAAGAAAAGACAAAGAACTCAACAATTTTTAAGGATTCAAACGCTTGTTTTCACTCTTTTGAAATTTGAAAACGAAGTTTTTGTTGTTCGCTAGGATTCAAACTTTACATTTGTTCGGAACTTAAAACTTCTTAGACCGCTTCTAATTGAACTATACGTTCTTCTTGAACAGTTGACAAATCCTAAACTTGAATTCTTAACAAAACTTTCAATTAACAACTTCAACAAGAAGTTTTCACTTACTACAAAGCGGATTTTGTCATTTGTAGATCGCAATCGAACAAGTGAAACGAACGCAATAATTTTCACTTTCCCTAAAAAACAAAGAAATCAAAAGAAGCGACAGCAATTGGAATGTGTTTCGCTGTGTTAACGTGAAGTGTGACTCTACGTATGCCTTCTCCACGGTGGAGAATAGAAACCGACAACAAACGAAATCAACCGTTAATCCCGGCTGCGGTGTGTTGGTCAATGAATATGTTAAATCGAAAATCGTTAACTTAAGCAATTGCTGATACTAGCGGATTCTCGCTAACACGGTCCAACTAGAAATTATCGTAATTAATAAACGCATGTGAGAGAAACTATCGTCAGATGATGATCTCAACACACGTCTGGCGGCGAACAACGCTTTCCTAACTCATCTTCGGAAATCGAAATCACAACCCATCGAATCTCCACCTCGATTTGAAATCAATTGAAATCTTCATCAACAAATTTCTGTTTGCCTTAACAAAACTTTTTGAACGAGAAAATTGTTAATTGAATATTCACAAAGGTCCATTCTTTTTCATCTGCTTTCAGTATACGCCAGTAGCGGCGATTTGGATGTGACAGACGATGGTGAAAGCTCATTGTACAACGGCGACGAGAATCACAAAATTTGGAATGGATCACACGAACACTTGAATGGACTGAACGGCCATCAAAACGGAGATGGCCATTATGACATGCATTATTCGAACGGCGTCAACGGATCTTCAACGTTAGGACGGCCAAGTCGGCAAAGGCAGATCAGCGCACCCATTCCAGTGCCGCCACCGCCAAAAGAAGAGATCAAGAAGAAGAAAGAAAACAAAAAGTCATCGTCGTCGAAGTCAGTTGGCAGTCAAAGCTTGTCCGGCACCCTGATTCGACCACGACCGATCCATCCCGGTAGCCGAGGTCCACCAATGATGATGATGCACGGCCCACCCCCACCACCGCACGGTCATTATTCACACCACATGGGTCCACCTCATCACATGAACGGACAACAACACATGAACGGACAACATCACATGAATGGACAACATCACATGAACGGACCCCCTCATATGAACGGCAGACAATTCCACACCCTCGGACACCGTCATCAGCAGCCACAACCAATGATGCCAATGCACCACATGCCACCAATGCAGATCATGCTTCCTCCACAGTACGCAACGCTTCAGTCAGTCAAGGGAAAGAAAAAGAAGGGCAAGGATAAAATGAACGGCGGCATTCCCGTCGGTATGCCGATTCCACCTCCAATGTTCTATCCACCGCCACCGGGATCCTATGGACCAGATTCGCCGAGAACCATCGGCATGAGTAATCGCAAGTTGGCGCAATCAACAGCTGCGCTCGATGATTCTGGCAACTCCGGAGCTGAATCACCTGGTGGCACTGGCATCTACCGTCGCAAGGGCCATTTGAACGAACGGGCGTTCAGCTACTCGATTCGTCAAGAACACCGATCACGCAGCCATGGATCACTCGCAAGCTTACAGTTTAACCCACCTGACATGAAAAAAGAGCGGGAAATCATGCAAATGGTGTCAGGCTTGGAGCTGAACGATGAGTCCACGCTGAGAAGAAGTCGTGAAATGCCAGCCGGATCGACTGGCACATTCGGCAAGCCGCGGAGATAGGCGAAGCAATTGTCTTTGATATTTGACGGCACGAAATTCATATACTCAAGAAGCAAACCGTCTTCGTTTGCTGGTAAGTGGTGACTTAGTCGTTTGGAACTGGAAGGTTCAAAGTTTCCAAAGATTCTGGCCACCCGCTTAAGTTTTAGTCAAGTTTTTGATCGAGAAATATCTGATTCATGGATCCGAAGTGGATGAAGAGAGTTTTTAAAATCTTTTAATGGCATATTAGATGAATAAGCAGTAAGAAAAGTTGTAAAATTAGATTTTGCAAAGTGAATTTATCTGTAAAAGTTGTACAGTAAGGTTAATTGATTGCTGGAAATATTTTCAGACTTTGTAAAAAGATTTTTATGGGGTCAATTCGCGTATTCAGTCACGATTAATTTTTAAATTGAAATTTGTTTTTGACTCTGTTCAAATGAAATCTCAATCTTTCTAAAGCTTTGCAAACTTTAAACAACAATTTTTAAAGAAAGCCGCATAGGTGGCGCCACCTTGGAAGTTTTTCTTTTCAACTAACTTGATTTTCGGTTTCGACCAACTTTCCAACTCAGAGAAGTCAGGTTTTCCCTAACTTTTCTTTAAAATAATTTCTAATTTCATTGACAAATCTCTGTTACATGCTTTGCAAATACGCCCATCAAACGATGTTCAAGTTTTTCCCACAAGTTTTCATTTGGTTTCTTCTTCTACAGCTTTTAAATACGTTCAATAACTTTTCCCTCTGCACGATTAATCAACATTTTCATGTCTTTCAATTCCCTTCATGTACAATTAGCAACGTTCGATTTCTTTATTGTTTGTTTTAAATTTCA
>JPYR01000082.1:81426-102038 GCA_000775305.1 Belgica antarctica | reverse complement strand
CAGCGCCAGTCCGAGACCGTGTCGTGGAGTCGCTAATGGTGACGATAATGATGTCCAAGTCATCGTTTGCAGGTCAATCGCGTCGACGTTGTTCAAAGTCTTCAGACCGTCGCGACCGCCAACAATTAAAAGCTTGTCCTGGTACAGGGCGCATCCAAATTGCAGCCTTCGATTCGGCATGTTCTTCAGCAGATCCCATTTGTTCTCACGCGGATCGAAGCTTTCGATGCTGATGCTGCCCTTGTTCTGGTCCATGCCGCCTATGGTGAGAAGCTTGCCGACGGTGGAATTTCTCGGGATGGAAGAGTTCGCAGCGAGATTCCTGCGTTCTGGGATCAACTGCCATTTAAAAGCGTCGAGAAGGATTTTTTGAGTCTCCAATGTTGTGCAATACGACTCGACGTGGTCAGCGATGAACACGGGAGAAAGTTGGGACAGTTTGATCAGCGGCAGTAAGCCTTGAATGTTCTTCATGCGGTCTTCAGAGTGGCTCAGCCACTTGATCAGCGCCTTGAAGACATCTTCTTCACTGGTCACGTTCAGATCATTGTTCTTCAGCAACGTCGACAGTTGCTCGACATTCATCCGCAGAAACTCGTCTGAGTTCTGGTAAATCTCCATGAAGTTGCGGGCAGTGAAGCTCAGCGAGAGCTGGTAGAGTTCATCACAGTTTTGTTGTTCAGCGAATAGCGTGAATCCGATCGCGTTCGAAAAGTGGAGTTGCTTGCCAAGAAAGCACGAGCATGCTTGAACCACATTCGGCATCTGTAACAGACCCGCAGTCGACAGGATCTTTTCGACGTTCTCCTCATTGATCGGCACCGTGCCTGAGTAGCAGTAGTTGACCAGCAACTCCAGAGTCTCGCCATCCACGTCCTGTATCGGGACTTCCGAGGCGCTCGACTCCTTTAAAGGCGAATTGAACATCGCGTGGAAGTACGGAGAGTTGGATGACAAGATAATCTTGTGTGCTGGCACTCTGGAATAATAAATAACAGAACAAAGAGAAAAAACAATGTAAGCGGAAGTGATTAGAAGAAGCAGAAACTGCGTTGGCTCATTGCCAAAAGTCTTAATGAAAAACATCTGATCGGAGATTGAAGGTCGCGCGCGGGTCTTCACCTTTTATTATCGGTGCCGGATACGAGCTCGATGTCTACCAGCTCTCGGTTGTCCAACGCTGTCTTCAGACGTTCCACCAATTGGCTGGAGAAGTTTTGGTTCTTGAAGACGTCGTCGGTGGCGAGTGAGGATATGGACTGGATGCTGTTGAATGAAGCGTCAAGCATGATGATTATTGACAGCTTCCAAGCATTACTCACCTCAGATAGAGACTCTCGTCTAGCGAGCTGCTCGACAATTCGATTTTGTCTTTTGACATTTTTTTTCTCTTTATGTTGTCGATCACTGAATTTTCGTTTCAAGCACAAAGAATCCTGAACGAACAATCACACGAGCTGTCGAGGGCGGCTTGCGATGTGTGACTGCATGTACGGCGGTCACATCGTTCGTACGAAACAAAAAATACGTGAACGTAAACAAAGAAATTCCGAGTTGTGTAAAGCGCTTTCGTCGAGCGATCTCTGAACTCGAGCCGGTTCGAGTCGAAGTTTCAAGTTACAAGAAATTTTTGCAAAACATCGTCCGATTAATATTCTTAAAGTTATTTTTCTGCAGTCAAGATGAGTTCAATCGGGACAGGAGTGAGTCCAGCCATTCTTCAGCCCTCAGGCTCCACGAATCTACTGAAACTAACGTTCTGTGTCTTCTTTTAGTATGATTTGTCGGCTTCTCAGTTTTCACCGGACGGTCGAGTCTTCCAAATCGAGTACGCTGGAAAAGCTGCTGAGATCAGTGGAACCGCTGTTGGCTTGCGTGGAAAGGACGGGTGTGTGCTGGCCGTCGAGAAAGTCATCACCAGCAAACTACACGAACCGGACTCGGGACGTCGAATCTTCACAATCGAGAACTCAATCGGATTGGTAAACAAAAAATTTTTTTCTGAGGTTAACGATGACAATTCAAAATCTTGTTTTAGGTGATTTGTGGTCTTATCACCGATGGCCGCGCCGTCGTCAGCTATGCCTTGCAAGAAGCCCAGAGCTACCGTCGCCAGTACGGCACAACAATCCCACTCAAGATCCTCAACGAGCGGCTGTCGAACCTGTTTCATGCCTACACTCTCTACTCGGCCGTTCGCCCGTACGGAGTTTGTGTGATTCTCACCACTTGGACTGAAGCCAACGGCGCTGAGATGTACTGCATCGAGCCATCCGGTGTTTCGTTCGGTTACTTCGGTTGCGCAACTGGCAAAGCCAAGCAAGCCGCAAAGACCGAGATCGAGAAGCTCAACCTCAGCTCGTTGAGCACTCGCGACCTGTTGAACGAGGGCGCCAAGATCATCTACCGCGTCAACGAAGACTCCACCGACAGCGACACCAAGTTCAAGCTGGAATTGTCGTGGGTCGGTAAAGACACGAACGGAATCCATCAAATTTGCCCAGTGAATCTGTACCACGAAGCCAAGGCTGCAGCCTCTGCCGCCATGGAGCAAGGTGATAGCGACGTCGAGTAAACTCATTTGTATTTCATTTCCTTACATTTTGTCATTAAAAAGCGGGATTCAAAATAAAAGAGAATGTTTTTTGGATTATAGTAAACATTTTTGGATCAGGTGGCAACTTCTTTTATTTCTTGTGGCACTCGGTTGTAGCTTGGTTTAGTTAAAAGATACACCACAAGTGTTCCATAAACCACGATCAGGGCTCCGATGACGTTGATCATCACTCCTTGCGCTGGGAATTCGTGATACATGGTGTTGAAGCGAGCGTTCTGATTGAGTCCGATTAGACTCGTCGCAATCGCCATGATGAAGCACAAGGTTCCGAAGAAGACGTGGATTGGCAAGTAAAAAGCTTTCACTTTGTTGCTGAACACTGGCAACAAGTAGCAGAGAAGACCGAAGACGAATTGGCTGAAGAAGATGACGATCGTTGCCATTCCGATCCACGAATGCAGCGAGTACAAGTTGGTTTCACCGGAATAATAGTGAGAAACGAACTCCACAGCGAGTCCAAGCGAGATAAAAATCACTGAACCGGCGTGGAAAGTTGCGTGGGCGATTTTTACTTTGAGCTTTTGTTCGTTCTTGAAAGCTCTGAACAGTAAAATTGCTGATTGTAGATGGGAAAAACTTTAAAATCACGAAAACAGGTCATAAAACTTGACTCACAGTTGCCGTAGAAGAAAATCATGCCCAAAACCATGCAAATTGAGTGCCAGTTGTAAATTTCCTTCTTTGTGACATCCCAAACTACACCCATGTAGATAAGCACCCACGCGACGGTCAAAGCCACGATCGCGATTCCAACGATTTGCGCAGTCACGTAAAAAGCCTTGAAACGCTGCATTTTCGGCGCGCCGTGAAACGAGACTGGTTTGACACAAAACTTTTTGCTGTTCTGTTGAAGTTTACTATTTAATTACACGATGATTAGAACGGGTGATTGACGCGCTTGTGTACTCAGTGTGATAATCAAAAGCAATTGCTGTGACTACATGAGACAGTCACCCGTGTTATTTTAAAAAAAACCGAAAACAAGACCACGCGAGTGTGTGCTTAGATGTCTCTACGAAAAACACTAAAAGATCAGACTAAATTGAACTCAAGAATCCGGTTTAGAAGATCAACGAAAACTTCGTTGCAGACACTGAACAAAAAGATGTGCGGGGTTTTCATTCTTGACAGCTTTCAATGTAAGATTGTTGTATTTGAGGTTAGAATTGACCTCAAATCAATTGATGGAGATGTAACAGCAGTGAAAATGGAAGAAAAAGACAAAACCTTTTTGACTTTAATCGATTGAACAGAAGCTTAAGTGGACAACCAAAATTACTAGACTAAAAAACAAAACACTTTCGTCTCGAACGAAGCCATGATTGAAATTGATGATCAAGTAGTTTTATGCTTACTTGAACATCAGTTTCAATTTACTTCATAAACGATTATCTATCTAGAGATTACCTAATAATTGCTTTGCTTAAAAAAGTAGCAGAAATTGAAACTTGGTCAAACCAAACTATAAACTGAAAGTTTAGTTCCAGTTGGCTATGCTGCGAAGACGTTGAACGCAAAGATGTGGGGATTTCCACATATGAGAGCTTACTCTGTACGAATCAGAATGAACTTAAAAAAGTTTATCAAATTCGGCCTGACCTCATCTTCCAAGTGAAAATTTGATGACTCAAACGCTGAAAGTGCATGAATTGGAAAAATTATTTAAAACATCTCATAGAATGTTCAAGTTATTAAGAAAACATTTCAAAGTCCTTCAAGTCTTTGCATTTACTTTCTTAACGCATCTGGTAACATGCTACGAAAGTGAAGTCAATATTCAACCCAAAACAGTTCCATTGCCAGTATTATTATAAATTTTTAAATAAGCTGTGTAAATTCCGTTTGGCCCATACCTGCAGGTGGTAAGCCAACGAAGTTTTAATAAAGTGAAGTTAAAAACTAAATGTATCGACTCACAGATTAAAATGTTCACTTTTACGAATTGTCTCTTCAGAGTTGAAATTCTTCAGAAATTTTAAATTTAGTTAAAGTAGACCAACAATCTGGAGTTTGGAGTCCTAATGACTGCAATCATTGACAGCGTTGCTGTCACATTTTAAATCCACAAGGTTGATCAACAGATGTTTCAATTCCCATTTTTGAAATCAATTCATTATTTTTCTTGATTGATTGATTGATTCGACATGCAAGTTGGTGCCGTTGACAAGTTCTTGTCTCCGCCTACGGCCACCAATGAAGTTCTGAAAGTTAAAGACAGGCTTACGTGATCATGATTATATCACCGACTGCTGTAAGAACAAAAACAATTGAAAACTCAAAGATTATTTTACCGGCTACTTTATTGATTCATTTTCAACCCTATCTCGTTTACTAGTAAAGTTTCACGTTTTACTCTGCAAGCTTTAAAGCTTTTTTTACATTGACCTAGTGTGTAACAAAACTCTACTCAAGTCTGCTTAAGGTCGCAGTGGCTGTTTAAAATGATTGAATCGACTACAAAGGACAGATTGTCAACCGGATTGATTGATTGATAGTACTTGGGAGTCGTTTTTGGGTGACAAACAAAAAGGAAAAGCTTTGAAACAGAAAATTTTGCAAAAAATACAGTAAAAGGCCAATTTACAGGTTTCAATAGCATTTTCTCCTTCTCTTCCTTTTATTTCTTCAATAAACTTCATTTTTATATGATTTTTGGGGATTTTCCTTCTCCCGCGTTTACAATTTATCAAAAAATTAAAATTAGGACGAAAAAAAAAGAGTTTTAAAGGTCAAAGCAGACCGATCGCCGGGCGGAGAAAGCTCCAACACGACGAATCGATCGTTTCTGACCGTTTTAAGGCGTTCGAAAATCAATTGATGATCCAAATTTTTTCTTCGCGGATCGTTTTTTAATCAAAAAGGTCCAAATTAAAATCAAAAACACCGGTGCGATCCAAAAATTCTGTGTTGGTTGCAGGGTTAAAGCAAATCATGACACGAAAAATCGGTAAATCAGTAGAAATTAGGAATTTAACCATCAATTAGCAAATGTCTACGCATTTTAAGTTTCTCATCCATCCGCTCAAACAAAAAGTTTTTTTCCTTAAAGTTTAATAATTTTTTGTTGCATTTTGTTACGCGCTACAGTCGGCCGTCTCGTTGCCGGTTCTTTCACAAAGTCAGCGCCGATCCGACCGCCGCTCGACCATAAGAAAAAGACTTGATTAAACATTCAATTAATGGATTTTTTTCATCTTCCTTGCGCCACACTTGTTATCAAATAATTAACATTACAATCAATGCTTTGTGTTTACAGTAAGTTTCAGTTTGATTCCCCCAGATACAGCTGAGGGGCGAGTTCTTCGCTCGAGTTTTTAAAAAAATTAAACTAGAGGTATAAAAAAATATGACGACGACTACAAGACTTTAGTTTCCTTAAAAAAGTGATTCTCGTGTGAAATTCTTGACGACGGGTGATGTTTGCTGGTCGGGGACGCTAAAGCTTTGTTGTGGAGACAAAAATTTTGACGCCAGAAGCTTTGACGGGTTGGCTGTGCTTGGTCGATGGCTATGAAAGTGGATTTTCGGTGCTGGTTTGATAACTTGATTGATCAGAGACAATCGATTGGTAATTGAAGAATTTGATGGAGCGATGTATGCTGGTTTGCAGTCAGCAGTTTTTCATCGATTATAAACGCCCCCATGAATAACGTCATGTGATTATATTCAATTTTGTACCTAATTTCAGGCCAAATTTGTACGAATTTCTTAAATTTTCAGATATTTAGACCAGAATCTTTATGCCCTCGACTATCGGTTGACGTCATTTATGATTAAATCCCGTGAATCCAACACAAATTTGACTTTATCAGTCGAAGTTTCTAACAAAAACTGTTAAAATTCACACTTCAAGCCACCAATTCATTCTTAAACCAACCCGAAATGCAACAACGCTCCGTTTTAGTGTTGAAAAAAGTTTACGACTGTGCATTTTGGCACCGAACAAACGAATTAGTGACCGACACTCGTCGTGTCTGTTTAGGAATTACAGTAGAAAGTTAATTAACACTCAAGGAATGAATTAATGAAAGGCGATTCAATTAAGTGGATACTGATAACAAGGAGCTCCAGTCGAATCTCGCCACGAGAAAGGCTTTCGGGACTGCTGATGACTTGTTTACGATTCAAGACGACGAAAGGAAGTTTGGTTGAAGAGAAAAATATTTTTTACTGACATCTTTTCCTTAATCTTCTTACTTAACACGACAATAAAAGTCTATCTAGCGATTTCTTTACTTTTCCACTTACTCTCACTTGCTTCTCTTTAAAATTTATGCTTTGTTGATGTTGTGTTTAATGCTCATATTTAAAATGCTGTTTCTGTGTGTTTTGTTTCTTCCATCCAACTCTCCGCCGTTGCTTCTCGGTGCTGCGAGCGCGACTCTTATAGCAAGTTGCACAGAGATTTTTTCTTTTTGCTCTGCTTCTTTTCCGGCGATTTCTTATTTATTTGCTGAACTAAGTCATTGAATATCTGAAATGGAGAAGAAACAAACTTGCTGTTAGGAAGATGTTGCACACTTTTCGCGCGATTGATTTCTTGATTGAGGGACCTTGCACGCGCGGAATGCAATTTCTAAGTGATTTTCAGCTGGCAAAACGTTCACCGGTTGGATGCAGGCTGGGAATGCTGGTATTCAGTGTCGAATGGTTTCAAATGCCGTCGATGGACTCGTTCATCGACGATAGAGAAGCTGCTATAACAGCGAAAGAATGTTTCCAGAGACTGCTTTGCAGCTTGCACAGGTCGGAGTGACACCAATAATGCAATCAATACAGTTCCGAGGCCAGCGTGGGCTGGTGAACTCGCTTAAAATGCTTCGCAATTGCATATCGAAGCGATTTCATTGCTAACTATCAACATCCACTTCCAACGAAGACATTCCAAACACTCAACACTTGATTTTTCAACCTAAACTCCTACAAATCCACCGAATCTACTCACATCATTAACATTAATTTTGGCTTTGGCAGATGTTTCCATGAACGAGCAGTTGAATTGGTTCGCAAGTGACTTGCCCAGCTCCTTTCCTACGACTCGCTCGTCTTCCAAATCACATTTGTTGCCAACCAAAACCATCGGAACGTCGTCGGTATCCTAAGAGATAAAGAAGTTGTTTATGATAAGTTTTTAAACAAATATTTTTGGTGTTGCAGCGATTCGCTCAGGTTGTCTTGAAGGTTCTTGCTGCTTGGTGATTCAAAGAACGTCGCTTTGTGGGTCATCGGCACCATGTTATGTTGAAAAAACATGATAACTAGCGAAAAACATCGCCAATGACTCATGTCCGGCACTTTTTACGCCAATTTTAGGCAACCGACTCGATTCATCACCACAAAAAGCCAAGTTCTTGAATTATTCATGCTTCAGAAGCCTTTTATGACTCGACAGCCACCGAATGACTCACCTTCACTCTCAAAATTTGTTCCCGTAAATCTTGTAAGTCGTTAAACGTCGATTGGGCTGTGATTGAATATACGAGGATGAATCCCTGGCCGTTTTTCATGTAGAGATCACGCATCGCTGTAAACTGCTCGGTACCAGCCGTGTCGAGGATCTCCAGCATACATTGTTGTCCGTCAACCTCGACCTGCTTCCGGTACGAGTCTTCTATCGTCGGGTCATACTTCTCAACGAAGATCCCCTAAAATCACACAAAGAAGTTAGTTTTTGCAAGCAATTGCACAACATTCGCACACAAAGAAGAAGAAAGCTCAGCGCGTACGCAACCGGATTGATAACAAGTGGGGAAAATTAAAAATTGATAACAAACAACAACAACTCGATGCAAAGAACAGGCGAATTTCGGGTTGAATAAAAAGTGTTCCATGCGAAGAAGTCGGGGCGAAAATGAGCGCGTGAGAGAACGAAGCGTTGTCTGTGTTAAAGAGTTTAACAAACAATCGCGAAACTGGAGCTTCAGGTGCGAATGAATGCACGAATTAATTGAATGAGATTAGTTTCTGAGCACTCACCTGTACGAACTGGACGGTGAGGGCACTTTTACCTGTGAAAACACAAGAGATCCGGTTAAAACACTCGAAACTCGGCGATTGCAGCACTCGTTATCACTCACCAACACCGCCCGAGCCAAGAATTACAATCTTATACTCGCGCATCTTCGAAATTTTGGCAGATTTACTGAAAGTCCTTTACAGCAGCAAAGAAACCCGTGTGCACCACTCTCTCGACGCTGGATGAATGTGATCGAAGCTCGAGTTTTCTTGATGATTCACGATTTTCTCTTTCTTTCTCGCCGTTTTAATGCCTTTTGTGGCGCTCTCGTTTCTCTCCGCCGTCTCGATGGTTTCCCTTTCAGCGTGATTCACCTGACCGCAAGCAGCTCTTCCAGGAAGTCGCCTCGCTGACAGTTGTTATGCTCTCTGCAAGCGCGCTTTGTCTATTTCAGCACCGAAACTTGTGCTTCCACGCCTAGAAATGGGATGGAGAAGAAGAAAACGAGTTGAGAATTGACGTTTTCATGTAGGTATGACTGCTGTGTGGACATGACGGTGCTTAATGATGTCACAGATTCGAACACAAAGAGATCCCACAATTCATTGCCACTTCTTATCAACCGGAAATGAGACTCAAGTGCGCTCTCTCGCTCTCCGGAATTCCTCAATCGGAACGTTATTTATAAACACGCCCTAAGTCGAGTCTCCCGAGCGCTTCTCGATGACACAAAATGTTAATTTATGCTGCGCTGTTCTTCTCCCGATAAAACAATTGACGGAGCGCGTACGCATTTGGGTTTTATGGTTCCACACACTGGCAGAGGCCGCAGCGAACGGAAAATTTCGTCAATTTTTCTCATACGGGCGCCTTAATTTACACAAAATTATTCGCTTCGCCTTCTTATCGCGACCGATATGCGCGTCTTGGCCTAGCGTATGGCACTGGAAGTGCAGCTAAGCCGACGAGAACCCGGCAAGGAGCACCGCGGATTGATCGGAATTAGTCACTGGGCGAGAAAAAAAGAACGCTGCATGTTGATGCACCATCGCGACACTTACAAGCTTTCTTCGCTCGAGTTTGATATCAATTTGGGCAACTCCAGTGTCCTGGACCAAGTTTTTGCTAAATTAACAGATTGAAGCTCTTGTTGACGGCCACCACTCGGTTTCCAATATTTTTCCAACTAACACTTTGCAGTCGCGCTTGAGAAGTTTGCACGTTAACGAAGGGAATGGAAGAAGTGCTTACGAAGCGACTTGCGACACTGAATGTTGTGCAACATCGAGGGGAAGAAACTGACGAAGGGAAGAGAAGTCAAATATCATCAAGCAAACTAAAAGCAAAATAATTCCTGTGAGCGATTCACGTCCGTCAAAATGCAGCGATACCCGGAGCAGTCGCCCCCAACGCCCCGGAAGCCGCCTCGCGGCAAGTACACTCGGGAAACGGTGAGTAGCGACGTGTTTTGTGGGTGGAAATTGTGAATTTAATCGCTCGCTTATCTCTTGCAGTATTCGTCGTCGTCGAGCAACTTGTTAATGTCTGTGATTAAAACGCTTGATGCGAGCGAGAACAACGAGGAACGGGAACGGGAGAAGCTGAAGATCGAGAAGGAATTTAAGAAATCTGATAAGAAGCTTCAGGAGCTGGTCGGTAAACATGACTCAGAGCTGACGAAAGTAAGTGAATCGCTGAAGTTCCTTGCCCAATCCTTTACTAATCCATTAAATTCTATCGTAGACGATGCAGCTCTTCACAAAAATCTCGTCCGAGGTCGACTTCTCACGCGACAAAGTGCATACGGTGCGTGAGAACCTGCAGACGTGCAAGCACTTGCTGAGATGCCGGAGAGAAGAGCTGAAGAAGCTGTACATGGATGCAGTGAAGAACAAACATGTGATGCAATACCTGGATCATATCAACGAGCTGAGAACCGTCAATTCCACAAAGTTCACCGCCAATCTAAAGAAGCGACACTACTTGAAGGCCACAAAAATGTAAGAAATTGTCTTTTAAACTCGCAATGAATTCACTAATGAATCTAATTTTAGGCTGATGTCGTCAATTGAGATTGCAGAAGGCCAGCTGAGGCATGTCGAAGGCCTCGACGACCTCAGAAGGGACTTCACCAACAAAAAAGTGCATCTCTACACGAAACTCATCGAGGAGATGAACAAGCACATCTATCATTGCAGCACCACCGAAGTGCTGACCAACTTCCAGCGCAACAACTCGACGAGGATCAGCTCCAATCAGGTGCAGCCTTTTCAGCGAACGGTTGTGAGAAAGTCAGCGGACCGGATCGAAGCGAACAACAAAGCCAAAAAAGCGCTGCTAGAGATTTCGCAAAATGGCTTTGTTGTAGAAGATCTTGAAATCATCGACGACACAACTCTGCTCGACCCGGAGATCAACTCGACTTACTTCATCGGCATTATTGTGGAGTGCTTCGCGTTGCTGAACAAAGTGCCAGAGTCGGTGGAGACGATGAAGGTGCAGATGCAGTTCGAACTGCTGGCGATCGTTGAAAAGACGACGCAGTACATCATCGACTTACGCAACCGAGCTAATGGGAAGATCATCCTCGAGAACGGAGAGATCGATGTTCCATTTTTAGAGCTGCTTGATTTGTTGTTCAAGCAGTTCCAACTGATCGCCGAGGCTCACAAGCTGACACTCAAGAACTACTCAAGCATCATCAAGCGGTATCAAGTGAACGTGAAGAGCTACGACTTGACTGACTTCTGGGGCCAGGTGCAAGCCGTTCTGCAGTTGCTGTTGACGGACTACCTCGACATCCAGAACACCGGCGACGACGAGCTGAGAATGAACTTCCCCGAGCAGCAAGTCAACATCAACTCGTTCTTCAGTCGACGGAAGGTGGTCGGCAAGAAAACGCTGTTCCGGTTCGACAAATCATCGCACACGACCGACATCGTCAGCTCCAACACACTGGAAGTTCCTTCGCGAGGCCATTTGCGCAACTTATCGAACGTCTCGAACTCGTCGGCCACGAAAGACATACTCACGTCCATCAGCGGCAAGAAGCGAAGGGAAAAGCTGTTCGTGTGCAAGCCGGACCCGTCGCTGATCCGGAAAATATTCATTCCGATGCTTGCATACATCCACACGATCGAAAGCAATGCCAACATGAAGAAGAACGGGCAAGTGTCGAGCTTGAACGATTTCATGACGACATATGTGAAGGAATCGTACTTAAGCCGGGGTCACAACCGGAACCTGTTGATGACGATCGAGTCGTTGTCCAAATCGCAAGATGCCTGGAAGGCGATCATCAGCCCCGAAGAGATGAAGAAGCTGTCAGTGCAGCGGCCTCTGCTGCAGTCGTGTCGGGTCGTCGAGAATTTGATCGCCGAAACGAAGCAGCTGATCGAAGACCTGCCGTCGTACCACGACGACCTGCTGAAGAACGTGTGTTCGCTGCTGAAAACGTACCGAGAGACTTGTCAGGCCGCATATCGAGGCATTGTGCAACCTGAGACGGAAGACAAGCGGATCTACAGCGTGGCGTGGCTCAAAGACGAAGACATCAGCCGGTTCCTGAAAACCCTGCCCAACTATCTCGACCTTAAAACAGCGAACGCCAAAGCAAAGCGTGGCAAGTTGAAGACCGAGATGAGCGAAGAGGACAGCCCGACCCAGATCCAGCAGCGAAACATCCGTGAAGCGGAGATGCTGACTAGCAATCTCGGCGACGGCGGAATCTCGCACTCGGAAATTCTCAGTGACATTGGTGTGCTGAAAGAGCTTGCGATCCTTCAAGAGTCCATGGAGTGGTTCGCGTACAGGATCAACGAGTTCGCGTCAAACTTGAAGAAGCCGATCAACTTTGTGAGTAAAAGCGGGCACACGACACTCCCCGCAGAGCTTGTGCAGCCAATCGTCATCAAAGACGGTATGATCAAAGTGCTAACCAATCTAGCGCTTGAGTTCGACGAGCTGGCTAATATCTGCTTACTGGTGCTACATTTGGAGGTGAGATTTTTAAAAAAATTCAAAGTACAAGCGCCTAAACCGTTTAAATTCAAGGTTCGCGTCCAATGCTTTCATTATCTGCGTTCAAACTCATCGGACAAGTTCAAGGACAATAATCCAAACAAAAATGATACTCTTGAGCCTGACACCAAAGTACTGAAGCTGACGAAGGTTCTATCGGACCTCGACGAGGCTTTCTCGTCAACGCTGCATCCAAGAAAGACGAAGGTGAGTGAAATTAAACTAAATTTAAGTTAAACACTAACTCTGGTTTATCATTTTCAGTACATTTTCGAGGGCCTGGCACATCTCGTCGCTCGAATTCTCATCATGGCATCCAACTCGATGGAGTCGCTGGAAAACCACGCAATTCAGCAAATGATCCGAAATAGTTTAGCTTTACAACAGACTTTAAGTTCAATTACGGCCACGCGCGAACATCAACTCGACCACGCCAGACACTACTACGAGATGCTTTACAAGGAACCAGAGGATATTATCAAGGATATCACCGAGAAGGGACCAAAGTACACAGAGTTGCAAGTGAGTATTCTGCTGTTCTAGACCATTCGATTACTAACAAATCCTTTTCGCAGTATCTGCAAGCCTTCAAACTCATCTGTCAAGGTCGGACGAACGAAAACGGCGAGAATTTTCTCACGATCTATCAGCAGAAGCTAAACAACATCTTAGGAACAAAGCAATCGCTTGGCATTACTGTTTAGGTTTAATTCTGTTCGCCTAAACAAATTAATTTATCATTTCGTTAATTAAACTTATTATCGTTCGTAAAATTTATTTAAAGTTCATTTATTCCACTATTTGTTAATAATTTCGTTACACACAAGAAATCGCTAAAAGCTTTATGACAAGAAAGACGGGCACCGACGGTGACCCGGCGTATAATCCAATTGCTAAATAATTGTTAGACGAAAAGCGTAGCCTTTAATTGTGTTCAGGAGAATAAAGATCGCTAACTAACCAGTCGAAAAGTGCTAGAAACACATGCCACGCCGGTTTTCTTTACTTTTCCACCTTCCAGCCGCAGACCTTCAACTCCGGCCTCGACTTTCACATTCGCCGACGATGAAATCGAAAGTGAAAAATGAAACGTTACAACGAAGTGCATGGTGAAGTGTGCGAAAGGAGTGCGCATGAGTCGATCGCAGATGGAAGTAACGAGCGGAGAAGAACCCAAACAATCAAATGATTTTACAGTAAAAATTGTGAAAAATATTAAATTTGGACGTTGGGATTGTCGGGGGTGATGTCACCTCGTGGAAAGAAGGGATGAACCTTGAAAGCTGGTTGCTTTGCATATCGAGGCTGATTCACTTGTGTTTCGTCGCATGCTACGCAATATGTTAAGAATATTGTAATTTTTTAACGGTTGTTTTAAAATATTCCTGGAACTCTAGAAATAGGTCATAAAAGCTCAAAAAAGGCTTCAAAACATTATTGTGTGTGTTTGTACACTTAAACGTATCTCTTTTACATGAAATCTATCCAAACTACTCGAATGATGACATTTTGAGGTTATAATCTCAACTCTAAAACATTTTGGAAGTTCACTGGAACAGTTCACAAGAATATAACCTTAACATTTAATATTCATCAGTTCCCGAACCCTGCTCGTTACCAGTCATCCTGAACCTTTATTTTGAGATGGACTTCCAGTTTTCAGGTTAAAAACGATTATCTCTAATACTTCTTGAAGTTTTTAAATCGATTCAAAAGTTAACTTCAAAAACTTGTTTTCAAATGCTAATTTACTGTTTAAACAAGCGCCAAACTTCTAGTTTTTAGGTTAGCAAAATTTCTTTTCGGCATGAACAGTGATTCTAAGTCAATCAATAAGTTAACCTCAAAAATTTGCTTCTAAATCATTATTTACTGCTAGTTCAAGCCACTACCCTGTTTAACTACAATATTTCTGATATAAAAATCCCATGCACCTTAAAACACACCCTCAACGTCCCGTAACTTCCATTCCCACCCCTCTAATCGGCTTTTTTCTCGGACGTCTCGCTTTCATGTGTGGGTGATGTGTTTATGTTCGTTTTAATCTCTCTCTCGCAACCCACCCTCCGCCGACACCAGCGACTCTCTCTTGTCAAATACACCGACGAGAGAGAGAATAATTGTGCGAGGGTGAGTTGCGGTGTGTCTTTATCTTCTTCCACCTCCCACTACACACATTTTTTCTATATCAAATTTATTTTTTTCTGTATGAATTTTTTCAATTTTTTTCCTTTTTCGGTAAGTTTCGCTCTAGTGTGTGTGTGGTGGCTGTTAAGGCAGTGTTCCGGATAGGGCGAGAAGAGACCATTGCTTGCCTGTTGTGAAAAATTGAGAAAAATTTATATTTCTTTTTCTCTGCTCCGTGGGGCCAACATAACATAATTCTTACACATTTTTCCCCGAAAAAAAAGTTTTTTCTCCAGCCCGATTTCGGTTTATGGAAACTTTTTTCCCTCACAACATTTTTTTTTGCCTTCAGTATATTAAAAGTCCTGACTGTGGCAACGCGAAAAATCAAGACACAGCAGCAGAGCGCAGAGAAATAAACAATTTTTCTTTTTTGTGTGTCAAATGAAAATATAAAAGGAGAGAAAGGGACAGTGGACAGTGGACTAACGAAGAAAAAACAGTTTTTTGTACGTTTAAGGACAGTTAAAAACATTTTCTAGAGAACTTTTAAAATTAAATTTTAAATTGTATAAAAACGTGGAAAACATTTATTGTGTTAAACAAAAGTTAAAAATGATTTGAAAGTCTGAACGCAGAGAATTTTTGGTTTTTATAAGGAGAAAAGTTGGTGGAAAAAGTTTTTTCGAGGTGCAATATTGCGGGAGATGTGTTGAAAGCAGGAAAATGCAATTGCGATAAAGTTTTGACGCGCGCGAAATGTGGAAAACGTGAATTTCCTGGCTGATTGTTTATTATCGAGAAAGCGGGTTAGAAAAGGAAGTTCTGGCCGAAGTTTGCATCCAAGTTGAAAGTCACTGGAAGGTGTGTCCGCCGCACGGAAGTTTATAAATTTTTCCATCACTTTTCGTTTCCAATTTTTCCGAAGCTCTTCTTGCGAGTGTAAAAAATGTAAAACTTACATCTCGCGAGAGGGAAGACCGGAAAAATTTCGCCACCAAAAATCATCATTTCGGTGAGTCCATTCGCGCGGCCATCACCATGAACATGTTGTGGATATAACGCCGCCACGATACACACATCTTGTAAATTCTGAACAAGGAAAAATTTACATGTGAACAGCAATCCCGGTGAAAAGTTCTTATCGTTTGGAAGTTTTTCTTTTGAATTTCTCGACTCGAACTGAACCAAACGAAATAAAAGCGTAAGTAGACGAATATAAAAAATTGAATTTTGATTTCAAGTTTTCCATCGATATTCTTTGAGTTTTATGGATTTTTAGTGATTTGTGGGTTATTTCAGGGCTTAAGTCACGTCATGAAAGCTTAAATTGATTAATGAATGTACGCGAATGTTAAAGAAATAGTTTTTTATAATGAAATTTAGCTATTTGACGTGTAGTACGCAGTATTACGTTGTAGTACAAATAATGTTTCAAATTACGTCTTAAATCTGTTCAAAGCGACTAGATTTTAGGTTTAAAACGTTCACAAAATCATTATTTTAAAGGCAATTTCCACGAAACATCGTCTAGAAAATAATATGACAGCATATTCCAGCACATGTTACAATAGTTGTTCGTCATCAGTTTGGAGTTGCAAAATGTTGTGTCACTTGACATGAACAACAGCGCGGACTTTAAAGAGACAGCAGTTACAAAAATCAACAATTTTTATCTTAAATTTAAATACTGTGATACTTTCTAGCTATTCAGTGTCCAAACTTGGCACCATACAATTCAATTTTTTCCTTTACATCACTCACACGCACCTAGCTTAAGACTTTCGCGACTTCTTTCCGTCTTTTTCTTTGATTTATTGGCAGACATTTATCAATCGACTTTCCTTTTGTTTTCTCATGAATTCAAAATTGGAAATTTTTCATGAATTTTCATGGCTTTTCTCTGTCGATTCGATCAACCCATTCTTCATTCGCTCATCATTGCCTTCTTTTTTTTTCATTTCGAGGCTCATCAATGAACAAAAGAAATCCTATAAAATAAAAATTATTGATTATACAAAAAAAATCGTGAAACAGACGCAAAGAAAAGTTATGAAAATCCTTCGCTCGTCTTTTTTAAATAAATTTTTTATCGCTTATACGCGAATTTCCTGCGCGAAGGTTTATCAAAATCGTTGTTACAATTGAGACATTTCTCAGATGGGGCGCAAAGCGTCCCCCACCGGTTCATGTCGATCTATTTTCGTTTCGGCACAAACGTAAATTTAAATCACGAACTTTAAAAGTTTCTTTTAACAATGATTTCCACAAAAAGCTCCGCTGTGAATGTTTCAATTCATGGTGACGATGATGTCATAATGAAAAGTTTTTCGTTTGGAAACAAATGTTTAATTGGTGAACAAAAAACGAGGTAACGAAGCGAAATGTTTTGTGTCTCAATTAACCTGGATTCTAAAAATGTCGCTTGCAGAGTTTCTAGAATGGAAATTTTGGAAAACTTGCGCCTCAAAACTAGCTGCAAACCATGTTCCCGAAATAGTTCAATGTGAACTCAAAATGCCCTTTTAGTTCGATACCTTTGAGCGATGATGGATTGTCACCCTCCGATTTGCTCAATCAGCTGGAACTCCTTTTGAAGACCGGAACCCGGCCGAAGAAAGGGCAAAATTAGATTTTCCGAGAAGGAAAAATGCTTTCTTCAAATGCCAATCTCTTGAACCCGAGCAGCGAACATGTGTGTTCGTCTTGTGTGCGTTCTTTATAAGGGTGTGTGGAAGTCAATCAAGTGCACCACCACACAACTTAGAAGTTGATTATGATTTTAATGACTTTCTCTTTCACTTTCCATTTGGGCGGGAGCTGATTTGCCTCGATTTAGTCGTGAAAACATGTTGGAAATTTTCATTTCGATGGTGATCAAGAGAAAATTTCCTTCGTCAATCCTAAGCACATGCCAATAAATGAGCGGGATTAATTTGCAAATGGTGTGTATGGAAGGGGGAAGGTAATGAAATTAGAATAACAGAATGTTTGATGAATGGTCGACGGTCACAAAATGATCAAAGAATTTGAGATTGAATCGACGATTACAATCAGATGGAAACATTAAGAATGCAATAGATAAATGCAGTGTGAACTGAAAACATTCTTTGTTCAATTTGTTAATGTTAATGTCAACGGCTGAGATTTAAATAATCGACAGTAGAAACAACATTGAATGTCACAAATGCAGTTCATTAGTCAGCGTTAAAAAGAAACCTATTTCGACAGTCGACACTTCAAAGAGAAACTTATTTCGAAGGTCGAAAACTTCACTGTCAATTTAAAAGCTTTCGCCAGAAATTTTTTGCAGTTGAATTGGATTGGAATGTCTAAATATCAGTTTAAAAGTTGTTACATCTTAAAATCGACACACAGTCGAGTCGACACTCAATCAAACTTTCGAAATCCGTTATAACTCGTCGGTTCATCAAAAGCCAATGTTCATGGACCACTCATCAGCCGCAATCTTGACAAACTAATTGCCATCACTAACAACTGCACCCCATCACATAAGTTTTTAGTTTCTTTTATATCGGCAACTTTTTTTCTTCGCTTTCTTTTTTTCTCGAGTTTTGTGTAAATCTAAAAATTTAGGGGACGCATCAAAGGACGAAAAAGCAAAAATTTAATTCTGAGGGGAAACTACAACCAAATTGCTGTTTGAATGCGGCTTGATGATAAGAATGTAAGCGGGAGAGAACAGTAAGAAGACATTTAAGTCAGAAGAAGGAGATCATTGAAGCGGAGACTGGTGGAAAGCGAAAAGTTTCTTCTGCCTTCAAAAATTCTTCATTTATTGTCCTTGCGGCCCTTCGCAGAAACCATCTTTCTCCAACCTCACATCGCTTTTTTCAATTTCTCTTTTATATGATCCAATTTCGTATTAAGTTTTTATGAATTTTTCTTTTCTTTCTCTGCTCTCATGCTGGTGATATGTTTGCCATTGTGTGTTCATGTTACGAACAGAGAAAAGTTGAAATATCTTCTCACTCCAGCGGCCTTCTTAGTTTTTATATCGCAAAAAAGGAAAGAAAAATGTACGCACTGGCAAAAAAACTGGAAACATTCCACCCCATCAGCTCGCCCACACCACTTTCCCTCTCTTTTCCGTTTCGTAATGAAAAATAAGAAGAAATCAATATCAAACATCTAATATTTTTATTATTTCATATTTTTTTCCAATATTTGTGAAGCGCTCTATGAAGACGACGTGTGTGTATGTGCGAGCGAGTGTTTGAGGGTCGCACACAGAAAATTCGCTTTTCCTTTTATTTCAGTGTCAGAATCATTGTCAAGAAAAAAGGAAGAAAACATTTCTTCGGGGGGCATCGCTTAAACGAGATCTCTCGAAATTATGATGTGAATGTCGTCTCATCTTTCTTTTTCTCTCGCTTTCCATTTGTGACACAAAAGCCTTCGATGTGACATAAATTGGAAAGGAGAAAAGTTTCCATTTTCTTACAGCTTGGCCAAAAATCCGCATACACACGTTCACCCGTCTTCTGCCATCCTTCAAATACAACATTTTCGTCATAAATATTTCTCTCCACTTCGCCCCCGTTCTCCCGGCACCGGCCCCCAAACTCTACCTCCCACCACGCACGAATTTTTTTAATAACAATTTTTCTTATTTTTTTGACGAAAAGTTCTTTTCTGTTGTTTTTATATGAACTTCGGGGACAACTTGAAGTTTGTGTAACGACATTAAGCATTCAATTTATTTTTTGCTTCAATTTGGCGCGCTGTCAGAACGCTGAATGGCAAAACATCAAGCAACATAAAGTTTTAAAGGAATTTCTGATTTAAAAGAGAAGTTTTTTACACTCCTTGTTATGAGTTGTGAAAAAAGTTTGGTTAAGAAAGATGTTCTACAAAAAATTCACTCAAAGCTTATAAAAGCTTAGAAAAATCTCTACAATTCTTAGACGTTTTTCTTGAAACCAATAAAGAATCTTTAAGAAAATTCTATAAATCAACCCATCACAGTAGACATAACCACCCCACAAACCCCATCAGACGAACGCAACTCAACTGAAAAGAATTTTCTGCGAATTTTTCTTCTCTCGGTTCCTTTAGGATTGATGTTTCTTGTGTATGTGGCATGTGTATAGTTTTTCTTTTCTTTCTCTCCATGCCAACTTTTTTTCCTGCCTTGGCGAAAAAGCCACTGTGCACATCACGCATGAGGGAAGAAGGAGAAAGAAAGACGAGAATGAAAGATATGGTTTTAGAGCATGAAAAATTCTGAATTTTTTTCTTCCCAGCCTCCCGATCGTCGGCCACCTCCTATTCGAGTGATGGAAAGTTTTGCGAGATTTCATTTGGGAGTGAGAGGGAACATGTGGGGTAGGGTGGGAATGCTTGGAGGTGGCTCTTTATTGTTATGTTTCCAGTTCCATCTGTATTTATTTATTTTTCTGTACAAACATTCTTCGGTTCAATTTTTATGTACACAACAGGGCTTAGGCGCTTTCCTGGTGGAAAAGAAGAATGAAAAGCGAGCCGAGTGAAATTATTGCCGGTCTGTGTGTGTGTGCTAAGAGATTTTGATGGGTTTGTAGAGGTTTGCAGCAGGTTATGTTCAAGATGTTTTTTAAAACTTTTCAATATTTTATTGAGACATTTCAATTATCGTGTCTTACACTTTGCTTAAACGTTAACTTAATTATTTTGTAACGTCAGTATAGTTTGGAGACTTTGATCATGTAAATTTTTTGAAGTCATTTCATTCTTAAAATCTTTTGATGTTGAAACTTTGTTACTCTTATTAGCGTTTGACATTTTTAAATTCCAAACTTTCAACCACTACAAACATTTTGCAGAGTTTATAAAAAAAACCTTCAACAATTGGTTAAAAATTCATTTAAACTTCATTATTTACATGAAAAC
>JPYR01000082.1:64750-74963 GCA_000775305.1 Belgica antarctica | reverse complement strand
GAGTAAACTGTGTTCAGTAACTGCCACCAATGAAAGGAGAAGCTTTAAAGCAGCTTGCTTGGCATGAACATTGAAGTGTGGCACATTTATCAAATGAAATTGGAAAGAAAGTGAAAATTTAGAATGCAAAAAAATTATGGAAAATTGTTTCCAATAAAGTTTACAATGTTTTATGATTGCATGCACGTTTTATGTTAAAGTAGAAACTGCAATTTCAGAATGAAACGAAGAAATTTAAATGTGTCCTTAAACATCAATGACTGTCAGTGAATACATTTGCAATACAAGCTGGTCATATACATGATTTCCATGCCCATTACGATAACCATTGACTACATTGTACAAATTCTTCGATCACCACACTTCCTTCATCTCAACACCGTGCACAATTTCTTCCAATTTGAACCCCTGTAACAAGCGGAAAAGGTTCCGACACTTTCTTATGTGTGCCCAAAAGTATAAAAAGGATGCCTAAAAAGGAGTTCGTGCTTTTTTATCAATCGAAAGCTGATTCAATTCAATTTATGAATTTCAAATTCAAAGGCACAAAAATACTTTTGAATCCCTTTTGAAGCCCAGGGGGACCATATGTGGAAGAAAGTACACAAGACACGAGTCTATTAATTTATATTTCTTTTCGCTTTCAACTTTGAAAAACAAGGAAAATTATGCGGAAAAAATACGAGGAGAAATTTAAATCGAGAAACATAAAATATCATAAATTTAGGGCGGAGCGAAAAGAGAATAAAATCATATTTTTTCAACAGAAAAACACAAAGAAAAACTTATAAAAGCTGGGTGTGTACGATAAGATGTCACAAGGGTGAATTTTCTGTTTTAAAAGTTGAAAACTTCTATTCTGGCTTGATTTTTAAACATTGAAGCTTGAAAAATAATGTAAAAAAACTTTTAAAGACACAATCGACGCATTCACCCCTTTAACATTATTTTTGGGGTGTTTTTCGCCTTTTTCTCTAAATTTGTTTGATTTTTTTTAGTTTTCTCTCTTCACATTTTTTTGGTGTGTTTTTTGATTCCTGTTTTGGTGGAAGGGGACTCGGATTATTATATTTTTATAGACAAGTAGTGAAAGACTGTAGTTGTTATGCTTCTCGGATCTGAGGGTTCATTCTCTTTCACGATATTTTTGATTTTGAGGAATGTTTTTATGGGTCGTTTTGGCATTTTATGGAAAGTGTTTGGAAGTCGGGACAAATTAATTTCCCTTTCCCCTTCGTAATTTTATTAAAAACTAGGAGAAATGAGAATTCAAATCAATAACGATCGAGAAATCATTGGGAAAAAAATGTGCTGCACGGGCCACGAGACTTCGGCAGTGATTTTTTAGGGAAAACGGAATGTTTCAGTGCTGGATTCTTTCAGTATGAAATGCGAGCTTATTTTGAAAACATTTCTTTGTAATATTGACAACAATTTTTACGTCAACGAATTTTTATTTGCAAGTTTTATTAGAAAGTGAAAGTCAAATTGGATAAAACAAATTCTCAGTAAGTTGCTGTCGTGTAACTAAGAGGAACAAAAAGAAAAGGAAAATGAAAAGAAATCTCTCATATGTGGATTTATGTGTTTTATGTATGTTTCAATTTTTCTTTTTCCTACGAAGGAAATAGCCGGAATAAAAATTGTGGTGTTTAAAAAGGCGCATGTCCAAGAGAGAGAAAGCGGTTCTTAAGATTGTGTTTTCGGGGCATGATTGTGTGTATGCTTCTTTAAAGAAAAAAAGCTTCGTCTTTCTTATTATTGAAAAAACTTTTTCTGCTTTCCATTTTCGTTGGGATTTTTAAAGAAAAACGAGATCTTAATGCCCGGCACTATCACACACATGAACAGAAGAAAAAGTTTTTCCTTTCTTTTTAGATTTTTTTGTAGTTTTTAATGGAGTGTGTGTGGATGTTGATAGAAAACAAAATTGTAGATGGGCATGAAATGAAGAATTAGGACAGAGAAAAGAAAAATTTTAGTTCTTT
Organism: Belgica antarctica; assembly: GCA_000775305.1. NCBI lineage: Eukaryota > Metazoa > Arthropoda > Insecta > Diptera > Chironomidae > Belgica > Belgica antarctica. Next base: position 72,975 of record JPYR01000082.1, on the reverse strand, counting down.
TCAGAAGGGTCCACAAATTCATTGCCTTTTTTGGTATCGATTAGTTGCTCGTTCGTATTTATTTTTGAGGGATTTCTGATGTTTATTTTACAACAATTTTCATCGATACACAAGTGGCATATTGATTTACAAAAATATAAAATTTCGACGGTTTGAAAGGGCGAGAAATGTGTGATTGATTCGGTGTTTGTGTCAGAAGTTAAGTTGCGAAGCAAATGCAATTGAAGGAAGACTTAGGGTGACCATTGAAGAATTTTAAAGACATTCCAAGTCATATAAAGTGTCATTCGCATTATGTAAGCTTAGATTTTTGTAGAAAAACAAATTTTCAAACTTTTGTCCTTGTATCCGTCATATTCACTAACCTAGTCACCCCAAACACCACTTCTAATGATGATGGAAAGCTTTGATCAAACCCCACAAATTTCTATTTAAAACTAATCAAAAATTGTCTCTTGATTAATTACAGAAAATGATGGCGAGTTTGTATGCAACGCCGCCGCCCGACACATCCGACTTGAACGGTGAAGACACATCAGTATTAAGCGACACCTCGAATTCATCGCAAACGAACAGCTCCATCAATTCACAGCATCACCACAAAGCGCCCAAACGATCGATACTTGTCTCATCGCCGTCGACCGCGTCGTCAAATAATTGTACACTACTCGGGAGTCTTTTTGACCCGTCACCTGACTTGTCGAAGAAGCGACGAAAACAAACAACACCAATAAGAATATCAGCAACAGCTTTCGAGCTCCAACAGCAACAGCATCAAAACAATGGATCCGTCAACACCAACGGATTAACAGCAGAATCAGAAGTCACAGAAATTCCTGACGACGACGATGACGAAGCCAGAGACGAGGCTTCGGAGTCACCGTCAGCAGTGCCATCACTCGAGACCGATGGACTCCAAAAGATTTTCCTGAAAAATCTAAGTCAATTACAGGCATCGGTCGCGCAGCACAGCGACGATAAGTCTCGAACCATATCACAAGCGTCACCGAATGGTAAAAATCATCAGCAGCACTCTCTCTCGCCACTGCCATCGATGGACATGAAGAACCACAATGGTCAGAATCATGGTCATAAGCAGCACGACTTTGAGAACGACATTGAAGTTGAGTACCACAACAAGTTTATCAAAGCACTGAACAACGGTGACAAGTCACCGAATGATATCGGAAAGTCGATTAACCCATGGGGTGACAAGAAACCCGACGATTCTTGGCTCTCACTGGCTTCCCTGCCCTTCCCGTTCCCACCGGAAGCCGCTGCAGCAGCATTGTCAGCGTCCGGCTATCTTCCACAGCTTCCAATGTTGACGCCCTTCGGCTCTGCCGATGGCGTTTTATCGCGTGGATCCGCGCCGCTGCGTATCTTCAACCCAGAAGCGTACTGCGAACTGTGCAACAAAGAATTCTGCAACAAATATTTCCTCAAAACTCACAAGGCCAACAAGCACGGAATATACGAGCCGATGACACCGTTGAACAACAACGAGATGCCAACCTTGAGTCAATTGTCGCAAATGCAACAGATGAGTCACGTTCTGCAGATGCAACAGCAGAACATGCAACAGTTCACCCAGCAGAACGCTCAGCAGCAAAAATCGCAGTTGATGGCGCCGACAGTGGCTGCCAATCAAGACCCGTCAATGCCACCGCAAGGCCCACCAGCGCCGAACGCTTTCTGCGACATCTGTTTCAAGAAGTTTTCATCGCCGGCGGCTTTGAAGAAGCATCGTGTCAAGATCCACGACATTGGAGGCTCGAAATCGCAGGGCGACAGCAAGTCAGGCGACGATCAGCAGAACTCCAGCAACAACGGAGATCACGACCGTTCCGACAGAAACGAAACTCCAGTGGCGTTCAACTTGCCGGAAGGCTTCCGCGAAGACTACCAGGTTGAACAGGAAGACACCAATTTCACACCGGAACCGCGTAAACTGTCGCCAACGTCGATGCAACAAGCGAAGGATGCAAACTTCTCGTTCGAAAAGTTGAAGCGTTTGGGCGTCGTCAACCCCGAAGCGTTCTGTGAACTGTGCTGCAAGGAATATTGCAACAAGTACTTTTTGCGGACTCACAAGTTGAAGCGTCACGGCATTTTCCTACCGACCGAAGACATGAAGGACGAAGGTCGCGCGTTGTGGCCGTACATGCAGACATCGCCGTTGAACCTCATCATGGGTGGTGACTTGAAGGCGTTGCAAATGTACGCGAAGAAGAAGGAAGAACTGGAAAGTGGACTCAAGATCTCGTCTCCCGCACCTTCCGACTACGACGACGCAAAAGATGACGCACAGACCATCAAAGACGATGACGACGATGACAAAGGCAAAAAATCGCCGCAGTTGACTCAGCAAGAGTCCGAAGCCATCAGCGTTGACTTGCAGAAGCTGCAGTCGATGATTCTCCAGTTGAACGAACTCAACCAGAACCGATGTGTCGGGTGCGCCATTTGCGGCAAGGAAATGGAGAACCAGTACATGTTGCATGCGCACATGTTGGCAGAACATTCCGGCTTCACCAACAACAATTCCATCAAGTTGTCGCCGCGACCATCTTCGGCACCGTCTCCAGTCGAGTTCGAAGTGTGCAAGCAGTGCGATAAGGAGTTCTCGAACATCTTCTTGCTGAAGCAACACTTGTTGGAGCATCACGGCCTGGCGCCGTTGTCACCGCCGCTTCGCGAAGGCTTCGTCACGCCCGATCGCAAGCCGTCAAGCGTGTTGAGTCAGCCATCGACACCGACGCAAGGCGATCGCAAGCAGATGTTCCAAATGACGCCGACCAGCAGCTACTGCGAGATCTGCAACAAGGAATTGTGTAACAAGTACTTCATGAAGACGCACATGCAACGCATGCATGGCATTGAGATCGAGAACGGAGCGCAAATTGGTGGGGTCGTGTGCAATATCTGCAACAAAGAGCTATGCAGTAAATATTTCTTGCGCGTTCACAAGCACAACACGCACGGAATCGTTGAAGACGGATCGCCGCAGCAGCAGCGACCAAGCAGCGAGTCGGTCGACTCCGACAATGGCTTCCAGCTTGACTTGAAGCCCGGCGAGGTCTCCGACCAGTCGAACCGCTACTTCTCGCACTTCACCGAGGTATGCCCGTTGTGTTCGCGTCGCTTCCGCAGTGCCAAATGGTTAAAGGCCCATTTGATGAGTGACCACGGAAAAGCCGGTGTCGATAAGCTTAATGAGATTGAAACGAAGATCGGGCCGATCAAAGCGCCAAGCCCAGGATTGAAGATCCCGAACGGCAATTACGGTTTGTCGTCGCCAGACTTGATGATCAAAACGTCTCTTGGCGGGCTGTTCTCGGGCGAAAATTCTATGGCAACATCGCCCGGGTCTCAAAATGCGCTCAAAGGCTATCAGTGCTCATTCTGCTCATTTTCCACGCCGATCCTGGCGATTCTGTTCATCCACGAGCGCTCTCATCAAGCCGGCAACACGGCCATCAATTTGATGCAAAATCCAAACAAGTCCGAAAGCGCCGTGTCGATTGCGAAGGAGTTCAACAACTCGCAACAGCCGACGCCCGGTGTTTCGTCTCCATCGTCGACACCGGCGTCGACACCGATCCCGTCGAACCCACAAGAATCCAACAGCGGGAAAACTGAGATCGTCGACTCGATGCCGCAGCTGAACACACGGCCATCCATTGGATTACCGCAGGAAGCCGTGGGCCCACTGGTGATGCAGTCGTTCCTGCTCGAAGAATCGATGTTTACAAAGTCATTGGTCAATGGAAAAACAGGTACGAATGACAATTACAAATTTATTCCATCGATGGTCATTTTGCCGGTACGTGAACGAGTCTCGTCGCCAATCACCGTCTCGTTCACACTAACGCCGGCCTAAATACGAGAGACATTTAGCTAAAACGCTGCTGCTGATGGAAGAAAACTGCTGAAAAGACGACAAATTTGATGCTAAAGATATCCAAGTGACAAGAAAATTTTGCTAAATTATTCTTGGTGATGTTCTAACAAAGTTCCTATATTTTATAAATCAAGCGAAGGCGTTTGAAAACACTTTCGCGAGTGGTTAATGGAAAGACGACGCAAACGCTGTCATTAATTTTAAAATATTTTCGGTTTAATTTAACACTGATTTGCGTCATGAAAACAAGAAAATATTTAATGGGATATTTAGTCAAATTAAAAAGTAGAGAAAATGATTCGAAAATGATTCAATTTTTGAAAGAAATCAATCTTGAAGATGTTTTATTGCTCAAAAGACACGAAAAACATGAGAAGAAATTTCCCGACGAGCTTAGAAATTTGTTTTTAAGGATGCAAGAAAGTCAGGCTCGACTAGAACACAAGAAACGCATGAAAAAGTAAAAATCAAAAGAAGGATTGGCTGTGGTACGTACTAAAACGTAGTCTGTTGTGTAATGTGACGTCTTTAAAGCGTACTATGCACGTGACATCAATGAATTTCTAGTGAATTTCAATCAAAGTGACTGACACTTCAAGTTGTTGTCAATCTTACGGCAAAACACAACGTAGTACGCATTTTTACATACTACAGCAATCACTAATCAAAACGGCACTTATAAAAAGGACTTCAAAAGAGTGGCAATGGAGAAATAATAATCTTACATATTAATAATCCCTACATACGTATTTCAAAGAAAGAAAAAAATTAAAAAATTGTAAAGATTTAGCGACACATTCACTTAGATCAAAACATGATTCATTCTGAATTCTCTTTAGACGAGCTTCTTAGAAAAAACCATTACATTTGATTTTTCAGTCAATAAACCGTATTAAAAGTCGATAAATTTAGAAAATTTAGATTATCGTTAAATGTGTAACTCCAATAAACGACCATTGAAGTTTGTTCAAGTTCTTCAAGCTCGTCACAGTCTCATTTCCATCTGAATTGCATGTAAATAAGACTAATCGACACGAAGATGTGGAGAAAATAAATCCAAAGCTCAGGGTTTAAAGATAGTACAACTCTAGTCAAGACATGACTTTATGATTCATCCTAAACATCGCTTTTTGAGTGGCTGCAGGGTGATTTCTGAAAAGGTTGACTGTGGAAATCTGAACTTTAGATTTCTCATCGAATCTTGATTAAGTGAAGCCTAAGCATTAAGGTGAAAATGTTACTAAAAGTCTTAAGACTTCGAATCGAACTTCAAAACACTAAAATTCTGTTGACCTTTTAAAAAATCACCTTGCTCGACTCGGAAACACCGAAATGATCCCTAAAATTCATAGTTTTTTTTAACTTTTATACCCGAAATGAATCACAATCGTCGTTACCAAGACATAACTAATAATTTGATAGTAATTTTAGCCAACATATACCTCAGTAAACGAACCAGATTGCAATCTAAAACGTACTTTGATGCCATTAAACGATTTCCTTTTAATTTCACTTTTATGTAAATAATGATAAGCCAATAGTGATTACAACGTATCTAGTCAAATTCTACACACACAAACCTGAACACACAAAAATAATGAAGATTAGATTGAAAACTTAACCTGCAGGGACAACGTGTGGTCATGAATTTTGTTCCGTTCTGCATGGATCGGAAGTCGTGATCACATGAAACATAAAAGTTACCAAAATGTGAAAAAGGTTCTCGGTAAAGTGACAAGAACAAATGATCTCAAGTCACCGAAACTGCGGACCGAATTTTTTCTAAGTTTCTTGAGTTCTCGATGTAAATAACTTCTTGCTTACTTTATTATCATCATCTACGTAATTCTAGTCAATCGCTAGTCAACCATTTGATTTCTTGAACCAGAAAATCATTCAATTACCAAACGAGAACTTTGAACTAATAATAACCGAGATAAAAAAAACTTTTGCGATAATTTGCATTCATTGGTTTAATAAACTTTCTAATTGACACGAAAACAAGACCATAAAATCGACCGGGCGGCAATTGCTAATTGAAAATGTGAAGAATTACAAATTTTAAATAATTATTTATTAGCTGTGTGCCTTATTAGCAATTGTCACGACGCGTCGCAACGAAGTTTTGAGTTGAAAGGCAAAAAAGTTTTCTGCAGAGTTTCAACTTTTATTTGGAAATGTTTTTGAAACAAAAAAGTTATAATTAAATCGGGTGATAAAAAATGTTTTCAATTATAATGAAATTCTGCGGAAAATTCCGAGATTCGAATTCAACTTTAAGTTTAATCTGAAATTCAATGCTTCGAATGAATAAGTTAACGTTAACAAGAGTCTTCGCTTTTGATGTTTTAATTTCGTTTGTTTTCAAAATGGCTTCAAAAGGAACTAAATGAAGTAAACAATAGAGACAAACGTCCCAAACAGAAAAACTGCCATAAAATATGCATAAAACTAGTCGCAGGAAAATCCAATTTTCAGAACAAAGTCTGGCATCAAAAACGACGCAAAGCATAAATCAATAATCAGATATTAAAATCTATGAAATGGAATTGAAGGCCGTAGAGAATTGCGAGCGCAAAAAATTTAGGGAAAAATCGGCTGAAACTGATACATTTTTCATTTATCGACAGAGTGTATGCAAATCAGATTGAATGGCCCACATGGCCCGGTGCCTGTAAACATCAAAAATGCATTGCCATGAGATCTCCGTCACGCATTTGTGACTGTTTCCTTTTGATTTCACTTTTCGAGATGCATGTCCGAAGTTCATTTATTAAAATTATTCATTTATTAGTGTTTGTTGGCAGGGTGACCAGGTGTTATGCGTTGATGTGTGTTTGCACATGTCAAGGTTGAGTTTCAGACATTTCAATGTCATGGAAACTGGACTGAAATTAAGTTTTTATCAAGCTTGTAAGAAAATATCAAACGAACATTGGTTTTAAAAAGGATCTGTCTGGTCACCCGGCTGCACCATCCCCTTCAAAACTTAATCCAGCAGAAATGCATAACGTGAAATCCCATTTAAAAAAGTAATTATTTTCCGAACGCACTTTTTGGTTGTAAAATTTTTACATAAAAATAGGGTAAAAAAATTTCAAGCGATTTGCATCGATCGTCATTAAAATGGCCCATTATTCAAAATTATATTTTCTCCTGTATTCGTCTTTCTCGTGGCATTGAAATTGAATGGCTCGTCTTTTTGGGAAAGGGGATTTCATGTGTAAAGTCTAATGCGTTGTCCCTCGGCGCACTTTCGATGCATATGCAGCATTCAAATTTCTGCATGTTTGAACAATGCGCTTCATATGGTTTATTAAAACTGGACTAGGGCAAGGGAACGAACTTGTTGATTATGCAATGGCTGCAGACATGCAGAATGGATTTAAAACGCACACTGCAGCCCTGCCGAAAAACTTTCTCTTGAAACTCGAGCGAAATTTCAAAATCCTCGCCAGCAGATGCAATTCATGAGACTCCAATCAATATTCAAGTTAATTGATGCGGGTTTTTATGTAAAGAATAATGAAAATTGGATTTTTTATGCGTAAATGTGATGCAAGTATTCGGTCAAATGACTTTTTTCAGTTTTTTAGGGACCTTTTCGTAAAAACTCCGAAAATCATCAATCATAAAACCCAGAGAAAAATCACAATCGCTGTTTGATTAGTTCATTGCATGATGCATTAAAAATCATTCCATTTAAAGATTAATGAAAACAAAATTTGATAAGAAATGACAAAATTTTTAGCCATGAAAAAGTGAAACCCGCAAACTTAAGGGGCGTAAAAAATGATGATAAAGAAGTAAAAAAGTACCTTTAATGAGCAAAAAAATCAAAAGCTGAGTGGACGAAAAGTCCACCGGCCACAAAACATGATGAAACCAAAAATGATGAAATGAAACTTAAAATAATGAGAAAAAGAAGAATCATTTATATTGTAATTCTATGATCGTAGGTAAAGAAAAGGAAAAATGACATTAAAGTCTTAGATGTATTGCATTTTAGTGAATAATATTTAACAAAAGAAAAGAAACTGCAGTAGCTGACAAGATTCATTAAATGGAAAGCATTCAGTATTAACGAAGCATAGTAAAATTGCAGTGTAGAAACGAGAACAAAGCGATCACGTGTCTGTAAGTCGTCAGCAAATGTCAAGGGCCATCATAATCTGTACATTTGGAAATATTATTTAATGCCAAAGATAGTTTTAGTAGAACTTTATTTATGATTTTATGATTTACGGATGTAAAAATGCTTTTATGATTAAAAATTATGATTTTTGACAAACACTTTCTTTTTGTTTTTATTATTTTTTTT
>JPYR01000082.1:34050-54887 GCA_000775305.1 Belgica antarctica | reverse complement strand
ATGAACCTCTTCTACCATTTCTTTCTGTTGCTGTTCATTCATGAATAGTGCTCGGCAGAGGCAGAGAAACCGAACCGGAGAGAAGGAGAAGCACATTCCAAAGGAAAAAGTAAAAGAATTTCAAAGATTTGTCTTCATCTTGGCTTTCTCCGTCGCTCTCTGTGCGGCTTGAAACACTTTGGCTTAACCTCGAAAACGGTTCGATCATCAGCATTCCGAACGCTCGCGAAACGAAGCTTCACTGTAAATCGATCATCGCGACTTGCTTTCAATATTCACAGCTTTTTTGACGAATCAACTCTTTAAATTTAGAATCACGAGTTACATCATCGCCTTTGCGGTGCTTTTTTCTTCTCCTTCTACCCAAAAAAAACTCTTGTCTTGACTTTTGATTATTTGATTTGGTTGGGTCTTCTTCTTCTTCACTCGCTTGCTGTCGTCATGTGTGTGGACTGGGCCGAAATTACGACGAAATTTTCACATCAATCACACGATCATTTGAATAAAGTTTAAACATAACCTTCACGACATCGAATTCAATTGTGAAACGACGTTTTTCCATTATCACTGACGACACACGACCTCAAAGGAACACTTTTCGGAAGACGAACAGTAAAATTAAATGTTTAAAGGCCTCCCGTTCTTCTTTCTACGTTTCAATGTTTCTCGAGCCAGCCACTAATGAAATATTTTATAATTTTCGAAATCATTTTTTCCTTCTATTATCATCGTGTGTTGATTTACTCGACGCTGCCGATGTGTGGATGGAAGTTGAAGTAGTCGGAGAAGCGAAAAAGAACTGTTCAAAGAACTGAGATGTGGGGGAAGTGGGGGAGAAGCAAGCAATCGCTAGCAAAAGCGTGAGAGAGACGAAGCCGAAGCAACGCACACCAGTGCCTGGTGAACAGTGAAAACACATGAAATTCCAATTGGATCGATGTGGTGGAAGCCTGTGCGGCTTTTTAAACTCTTTAAACTGGTGATGAATTTGAATTTGACGATTTCTTGGAACTGATAATGACAATTCGATCCCAGCGACGGCGGTATCCACCCGATAATCGGTGATCTTCAGGGTCCAAAGTCCGCCAAACCACTCAACTCGCTTGATTTCTTCTCTTCATCGCAAGAATTCACATTCAATGTCAAAAAAATTTAAGCTTCGAACGGTGTTTGATCGGTGTTTGTTGTAGTACCACATTGCGCATTGAGAAACTCTGAGATTTCTCGACACACGTACAACCAAGGCACGAATCGTCGGAGCCACCGACACGATCCCAACTTCGTGCGATTGGAATTTTTGAACTTCACACAATTTTCTTCTTCTTCGCCACATCAGGCACACCAGCAGACGGAGAGCCACTGAGAATCTCGAAAAGATCTCCATTCATATTGCAAAAAGACGAAGGAATAACAGAATTATGATTATAAGCGAGTGTTACGACCACAGCCTCAGAAATTCTCATTGAAAGCGTTTCACGAACATTTTTCATTGCTTCGGTGCGAATTATGAAGGAAAAAATCTCGCGGCGATCTAGTGGAAAAGTAAAGAATTACAAAATCATTTTATGAATAAATCGCGGAATGTTTTTTGTGTGGACCGCAGTGACGTCTCATGTGTTGACTTCATCTCCAGGGCCACAGCGCAGCAAGCCTAAACAAAGTCGTCTCTCCCACTTGATCATCTCACATATCGACACGGCGCCATTCGCCTGTTTTGATAATTGATTTCATTTTATTGACCTCAATCGATAACGGCACACGAAATGGAGGCGCTTTCTGGGTGCTGGTGTGTTTGGTGTGGGGGAATCAGGGGGGTCAAGTGCGCGGGTCAAACTCACAGTTTGTTAACAAATTCCTCACGATTTTCGCTCGACATATAGCCAATAACTTGAGTTTCGTGATAACACAGCGCCGCGCGACTTTGCATAGCGCCTAGGCTGATAAAGTGGGCCGAGGCTACAAACTAACTGATAAGCACGGCGATCTCTCCATCTCGCTTCGTTATGAATGAAGCGCCGTCGAGAGATGTACGTCTTAGAGAGTCAAGAAGAAGACGGCGTAATCAGCGCCCAGTTATGTGCTTTTTTAATGTCTATTATCTCTAATGGGTTATGGGAAACGGATGCTGGAAAGAGTATACAATATAATTAAAACGACGCAGCGAGACTTTTTCGCTTGGATCCGAGAGGATGGAAGTGAATGTGTGTTTGTGATTTGAGCTACTTCCGAAGCGGATGTGAATGCCACGCCGTTTACTCGAGAGAAACTCCACTGTATCCGTGTCTAAGACGTCCGCTGATAGCAGATTCGCTGCTAATTTTAGAACTACACTTCACAAGTGATTGGAACTCACCCAATTTTTCGAGTCTTGTCTTCGTTGTCTCCATTTGTCTCGAGCGACGGACGGAAAAGTCTTCGATTTTGATTCGAAACCATCACGTGTCGGTCTCGAGGCAGATTTCGTTCACTTAATTGCACAATTCAATACAGCACACGTAAGACTGTCGAGAACTTTAAAACTTAATTCAATGAGTGAATCATTTATCGCCTTAAGTCTCGCCTCGTTCTTAAAAGACGACAAAGAGAAACGAGAATTATTAATAAACTAATGTATAATGAAATTCAAACAAGTGGCAAACTAATGAATGAAGTTCGAGAGAGATCGTGGATCGAGCTGCTCAAACCAACACTAACGACGCGACTTTTTTCTCCTCTCGTGATGTGACGAACGGCCAAATGCTTTCAAAGCACATGACTCAACTGTTGCGGGACTTTCTAATTCTTAGCTTTAGTAAGGTGCTGAAACACGAGATTCGCGAAATATATTGCGAATAAGATATTGCGATTCGCAATATGGTTCAATGTCGATTGTTTTGCAATGGAATTGCTGTTGTGAGGTGCTGAAACACGAGAGACAGATTTGAAGTGTGTTTTGTCAGCTATTTCTCAACTGTTTGAGTCTCGATAGCTTTTATTGATTCAATTAAATTGGGGGAAAATTTGTAAACAATAAAATCTATCGACATGTTGAAGTGCATTCACGAGCTGCCATCATTCGAAACTTGCTGTTGTGAGGTGCTGAAATACAGGAGAATGTGTTTGGAATCTCTGGTGTTGGATTGGTGTTTTCAATTGAAATGTTTTCAAAAATAAATCTGCGACTTTTAATACTAGGAGTTTTCATTAATATTTGGAAGCAACGCCGGGCAAGAACGTGAAATCGTAAAATAATTAATTAAATCGGGTAATCCTCGGTATGAAAGTACAAAGACAAGTTCGCAAGAAAATTATAATTTTGAAAAATCAAAAGCTTTACATTTTCAAGATTTGTAAGCTGTTACCAGCTGCATCCGGTGCAATTTATTTGTGACATTGGGCGGATATTACGCGAAACTTTTGGTCAGCACCACTCATCGTGAAAAATTCTAAAGTTGAGATTAGGTCGTTCATACTTGCATGTGAAAATTGTGTTATACTTGTGTGTTATGGCTAAGGTCACAAAAGGTTAATTCTAGCGAGAACAAAAATTTCCAAACAAATTCGAATATTCTAGCGTTCGGAATCCGATTCTATTGACGCTCAATTTCAATAGGGTCGTTGCGCATTGTGCTTTGTTGAATTTTTATATTAAGTGAATATTTATATCTATATTTTATTACTATTAATTAACTATGTTAAAAGAGACTTAGATACTAAGTACCGCAGTATTGGCTCATCCGGATGAGTTAAGAATTTTCAATGGTTGTCAGCTTTGAAAAAATCTATAGTGCCACCTGTCAGTGCTAAAAGGTAGAATTCACATAGTTGTGTAATTAGTTAAACTTTTTTATTTTATGCTACTGGCATCGTAAGTAACCTTTCTGGGTCTGTGATGGCATAACTGTTGCAAAGTTGCAAAGAAAAACTTGTGCACTGTAGATTTTTTTATTCTTGTTGGAAAAAAGAACTAGACTGGCGTAGCGAGGTTCACTTTCGTATTATGATTCGCGCAAATTTTTCATCAACGACCTACGTAATTGAATTTTCTTCGATGGATTTTAGCAAGAAACTTACTTCGATAAACCAGTTCTTTAAATCACTTATCTTTTACCGGAATTGGAATATTTGTTGATGAAAGTTTTGTGTGAATGATACGAAAGTGAACCTCGCTACGCCAGTCTATCTATATATCTATCTATTATCTATCTATTATCTATGAAACTTAATTAAACCGTGCTGTTTAATAGGCAGCACCCTTAAGCAAAAAAGAAGGTGCTCCAGATGAATATTGAGATTTGATTTTTTTTTTATTCTTTGCCTAACACGATGTCTCTATCAACCCAACTATATCAGTCAATTGAGAATCACTGATATTTGATGTGCTTTGCAAACACCAGCGACTTTCCAACCTTAAAAAGTTTAATTTTACCATAGGCTCTAAATCTTCACCAACCACAGATTCTCAAAAATAATATTTTTAATGCAAACTCACGCGGTGACGATTACTATCAGAAGAATTCGCTAAATTCCAAGTTTTATTGAATTTCACAGGTATTCCAGAAAAAAATGTCTCGTTCCCAGCATAAACCAGTTAATTCGTGGTTAAGTTTGCTATCGACCATATCAAATCTTATCACTTCCGCGTGATTTTTGGCACTCAAACTTAATTACTTAGTAATCTTATCATTCAAAGCTCAAAGGTTTAATATTTGATCGTAATTTTTAAATGATAGTATTGTGCATTTTTCAAAATGAATTTGACACTTTATCCTATAAAAAAAGGATAATAATGTGTATACAATACATTTCGGATGATGAAATACAGATTGAAAATTAATGTTCTTCTGTTTGGACTTTCCGTGTGATTTTCAACACGTTTTGTAAGTAATTAGCAACGTAATTATTTTTTTCTTACAAGTTCTTTAATCAAGTTTTAATCAGTTTAAGAAATTCTTGAAGTGGAGTTCCAGACATCCTTGTCTCAAAAAAGTTCACGAGAAGCTGACGCGTAGATCCAGTTTCACAATTCCTGTGAATTAATGGGTTCCCCAATTGATAGTATGACGTCAATTACTACGACTATACAAATTGTGTGACATAAATTGTAGCTTAAGACACAATGATCTGTACTGACAACAATGATTTGTAACGTACGACTTCTGAAAATTAATTGCCCAATCAGACGCTGTAAAACGTTTCTCAAGTTCAAACAACTTTCATTTCCTTTTTTGCAATGCTTTACTTCTAATTCCGGGTTCTGTCTTCTTTATTCATATGAAAAGGATTTTGTTACTTATAAGTCTAAATATTTATTTTCTCAATAGGTAGGCAAATAGGAATCTTAACCTATGACATTTTTTTCTGCCTGAGTCGACTTAAATCTTCGTCCTTTTTAATTGTCAATCCAACATGCAACGATGGCCATTTTCCAAACCGGGAGAACTGCCACCGAAGCAAGAAAAACAAAAAAATCGTTTAAAGCAATGTTTACCATTGGTTTTACACTAATTTTAAATTAAAATGTATACTTGTATCGTAAAATAGGATAAAAAATACTAAATTTTATGCTTGCTACATAAAAATTAAATTAAAACTATAAAAGTCTGAGCTACAACTAAATTTAACTAGAAATGGTAATTCGGTTGGTAAAATAAATCCATGAAATTAAGTAACGGTTCCAAGACTTGTCTTTTGCATGAAGATTTGTTTTATGTCTTTGAGATAATGGCGCAATGTTTCTGTATACTTTGTCCGATGATTGTGAAGTGAGATCCAGTGCTGCTTACTTTCGTGCAGCAAGTGGGTACAAGAATGTACTGGAGACTGCTTTGGAGACGGCGTTCTTGGCCAGGCAGATATAAGTTCCCATGTCCTTGAACAGCAGATTGGTGATCATAAGTTCGTTGGTTCCAAGGATCTTGTATCTAATTTTAATGGAAAAAATTTGTTAATAAAATTGTTGCAGGTTTAAATATTTCTTTAAATTACCTTGGTTCTTGTCCAGAAATAACTTTTCCCAACTCGTTGATCCAGAAAATTTCAGCTTTGCTATCGGTGATTTTGCAGGGTAACAGAACGGTTGATCCAATGTTGTCAAAAAGATTTTCATAGTATTCGTAGATTTTGACGCTTTCTCCGCCAACAATAGTTGACATCATGTCAGAGGCTGGTGAGTGGGAGTGCTTGGCTTCACGACTGAAGTGAACGGTAGCTGGTGAAGAAGAAAATGAATTTATTTATAAGAAAATATTCCAAGAACAGACGAAAAGGAAAAATATTCGATGTTTTATCGACTTACTTGTTGCTTTGACGACTTTCATGCCCGATCTGCCCACGCATGTGTAAGTTCTGGACGTTCCAGGTTTAACGTGGTGTGGCTTGATGATCAATTTAGCCACAACTGTAGCAATACCCGACGGGTTGCGTTCCATGATCGCATTCGACTCGAAGTCGTGGTTCTATGATTGAGAAAATGGAAAACATGAAATTGTGTGCCAAAAACGGAATCAATGAAAATGCTTACATCAATGGATCCGCTGTTGTGCACCCACTCAACAGTTGGGGCTGGCATTCCTGTCACTTTGCATTCTGCTTCAATTGGCTCCGACGGGTAATAAATATCTTTCTTCGGCGCTGATGTTCTATTTAAGGGTTGAGAGAAAGAAAAAACGTGAAAAAATGTTTGAGACAAAATTTCGTGATCTAAATGGACCGTGATTCATTTAGGGTTTGTACGTCAGAGGTGCCAAGGGATTTTGAAGATGTTATAAATTTGTAATAAATTTATAATAAATTTGTAATAAATTATAATAAATTTATTACAAAAGCTTTAAAATTATTGTGACATTTTTCTCAAAAAAAATTTCCAACAAAATTTGAGTGTTACCCAATAAAATCGAATCCAATTTGTCTCCAAAACTTTTTACATAAACTTTTCCTTTCTCTAAATATTTTTTCAGCTTAACAAAATCGTCACAAATTTCATTCGCCCCAAATCCAATCACAAGACTTAAGGATATAAATTTAGACTTACATTTGAAGGTAATCGGCTCTGTCGTCTTCGGCATCATCTTCTGGCGGTATCGACTCGCCTAGATTGTTGTCTATGTATTCTTCCGAGTCAAATGATGGTGGTCGAGCCAAAACCGAAGAGGCTAACAACAAAAGGAAGACGAGAAGGGCTGCTTTCATGTTCTGTAAAGAGAAAACGAGATGAAAAGCGATTAATTTAAAGTTTTTTCATAGCTTTCTTGGGAATTTTGAAAAAGATGATTCGAAAGGCGGGGAATGTTACATCATAATCGCTTCAAAGTCAGTGACTAATCAGCCTCTTAACAAGGCCACTGCTAAATTCCTTACCATTTTTAGCTGAATTCTCTTTTCTGTTTCTTCGTTAGCAACAAAAGTTTTTTCTTTTTATATTTTCTGATGAGATTTGTCGTTTCTCGTGTGCCGTTCCTTTGAAATGGCTTCTTTATGTTGTCTTTAGAATTTTTTCTGTGTTTTCCACGAAATTTTCTCAACTCCCTAGAAATTTCTGAGTTGGTTGATTGTATGTTATGTAACGTTCGATAAATTCAAGTAGTTGTAGTCGACGTTGTTTCTAATTTTCATCAAGATTGTTTGGTCATCGATGTACAACATAAGGACCCGCGAATTTCTTCCTGACGGAATCGTTCTGAGCGGTTTAACGCGCTGCAAAATCGTTTGTGCTGTTCAGCTTGTCTTCTTTTCTTTGACGCCCAATTGTTCTCGTAGATAACTTCACTCTCGAGATTGGATTTTAATGTCTTTTTAATCGCTTCGTTCGAAAATCTTTTTATTTAACGACGAATTGCGCTGACACATGAATGTTTGGTTTGCGTGAATTTTAATGATTTCAATCTCCGTTTAATGAGAGTTTTTGAAAAAATTATTATCGTCGACTGATAACCGTAAAATGATTTTACAATTTAATTCAAAATTGTGAACTGTTTGATTGCGTGGTTTGCCTGGAGTGATTTTTTCACGTCTTTCTTCCACAAAGTCAAAACTTAAACTGACTTATCGTTCGTCGATGTTCTATGAATGAAATGCATGCTTGATTATTTCTTTTCTTCTTTTGCTTCGGCCTCTACCGTAGTCGTATGCTGTCGCTTGTGAGTGTGTTAGTTCTCGGTTTTTAAAGAAGATTTTACCAGGAATCTCGTGCTGGGGCGCATTTGTGTCTTCTTATCGAGCGATTGTGAAATTCGAGGCTTGACTGTTGATAGAAAAGTTCAAGCCCCTCTCCCGTCGAAGTCCACACCGGTCCATACACAAGCATCATTATCGCATCATCTTTTTAATGCTTCCTTTGTCTTCTCGTTCTGGTGACATTAAGACATGACAATCGTGTCATTCTTCGATTTCTTCATCTCCCTCCATCCGCACGTCATCGCTTTTTGTGTGTCTTTTGAGATTCTTCTCACACTTTGCTGAATTTTGTCGTGCGATCAGGGATTTTCATGTATCGAATGACTTTATCACTCTACTGTACTCAGAAATGCTAATGGGATGTGCATAAATTGTATCACTCATGTTTAACAAGCGATTCGGCAACCGTCGTTGAGTTTATTTAAATGCAATTCAATCGTTGATGGGACGGAATTAAGTCAGATTAAAGTCAGTGACATTGTCACGTGGCTGGGGTTTGGGGTTGTGAAAGCATGGAGACCGAGACTGGAAAGGATTTTGGAGGTTGTATTCAGGCCAAACACTTATGATTTGAGGTTAAGAATGAAAAAACAATTTGAAACCTAAAACTTTATGCTTAGAACCAAGATTTCGGGATCCAAATGATGTTAACCTCAAATTTGAAACAAAATGATTAAATTTAACCTCAAAATATCGTTATCCAAAGATATCCTTTCAACCAGCCAGTGACAAAACTTCACAACGCCCCCAATAATATTGAATGTGTCACGTTTACATTGTGTAATTCTTCCAATAAATTAAAAAGATGCTTATCGCTCGGCAAGTCGTCAAGCTCGTGCATTTTTCTAGCCGGAAGACGCGTTCACTTTAAATAAATCGTTACTAAATGTCTGTCAAATAAATGTTCAATAAATTTCACTCCGATCCCGACTAAAATCAAGGCTTGATTAAAATAAAGTTGAGAGTACAGGAAAGTGCAGGCGAGTGACTCAATCGCTGCATTTTCCGACTACAAAACGAAAGTCCACGTGATTGCGAGTCAGCTTTCGGATCATTACCACGTCTTTTAATTTCAGGCTAATCTAGCGTCACTTTATCAGCCACGACAAAGCTATTTATTATATTTTTGAAGATTCACATGTCGCGATCATACATCACACTTAGCGCCATTGTTGCTTTATCGTCAATTTTGAGCGTGATTAAAACGTCGAGCATTGATAGTGAAATACTACAACCGCTCACTTGGCCTCTCCCCTCTCGACGTCAGAGCGTCCTCAATAAGTTATCGCGTCGTCCCAACACTCATCTGCGATGAGATGAACGAGATGGAAATAGAACTTGCCCCCAAACAGAACGAAACGGAATCGAACGAGATTACGCATTCATTAACCTTGATGAGGGATCGAGAAACTGCTTTTACTAGGAATGATTCGGTGATCTAGTCGCGCTGCATACCTGGGAGAATGCTTGGACTTTGGCCAATTACCAGGAAAATCTCGCGAAACAGCTGAGACAAGTGGCGGGTAATTTATGGCAAGAAAAAACTTGCACAAAACGTGCAACGCATGTCGTTAGATGATTGAGAAACTAGGTAAGTCATCAAGGTATTTGATTATTTAAAGTTTGACTTTATTGCATCAGACTTATTTTCTACGTCGGCTTACGGTGTTCATTGACTAAAGTTTTTTTTACTTGTGTAAATGGAATTTGATGACAAAACTAGAGTGAGACAGAAACCGAAAAACGTTTTTTGATTAGTCAACGACTCTTGAAAAAGTTCCTTTCGTTTGAAACTGAAACATGTGACACACACGAGTTTATCGAGACACCGTTCGTGGGAATTGATAAGTAGTGGCAGCCACTAGTTGCATGATAGAAGATGATTTGGAAACTTCCGCGCTTGCGTTGGATTGATAAGGGAACTGATAAAAATGATTAATTGACTAAACATTTGTGGAAAGCACGGAAACTTTTAAACCTAACTCCTAGCAACTGCAAGGTAGTCTAAATATTTGTCTTCAATCGAACTGCAGCGAGTCACTTTTTGGCAGTCGACTTTTCAATTTCTATTTGCACGGGAGTCGCAAATAAGCACTAATTACAGCCAGATTGTATGTTTGCACGGTGCCGTGTGGTCTGAGCGGCGTATTATTAACGGCAAAAAAATTATCAGCAAGCGTCACAAACCGGCTTTGACTCTGATTTACAATATTTTTCCAACTAGTGGAATTACCCATAATTGCTTCGGGTGTGTGTGAAACGCTTTACTTGGAACAGATGCTGGAAGTTTTTGAATTTATTTCTGTTTCATGCCAGTTAAAACGTGTACTTTCATGTTTGAACGTGTTCCCAGAAAAGGTTTCGAACCTTGGCTGTTTGAAATTACACCGCAGTTGCTTTTTTGAATAAAACTTTTTCTAAGGATAATTCTTCATAAACAATTTTTTGTAGATTTTTGTAGAAGCCGGCTTCTTTATAACCACTAGCAGAAAGCAATTACTTTCGCAAAGTCAATCACTGTCAAAGCTGCTTAAAAAGTTACAACTTCACCTTCTCAAGTTTAATGCTTTTAATGTCTTAAGCAACACATGCTTATGCTACAGTTTTGGAAATTTTCCATCGCACTTAATCTGCTTGCTTCCGAGGCACTATGGAATATTCCACCGTACAGAATAACTCATTAGCATCGTCTCGGTTTTTTCCACTGAGCTCGAGCTAATTCAATAATCATTATTAAGATCACCATTTGATCGACAAATAATCACGACGAAGGAAACAAGGTGGGAAAGTTTGCGATGATAATTAAACGAAAAAAACTCGCTGATTGGATTTTGACGAGAGATTCCGAAAGAAAAATTCCAATTCACAGTCACTGCAAACTTACCTTTGATTTTTTGTTAAATAAAATTTGTTGACACAGTTGACTTTGGTTTGCGAATTTTCAGGAACTTTTTGATGTAAAAATGACTTTTTCTTCACAGTTCAATTAGCACAAGTTGTCTAAAAAGTTCTAGATTGAAGCTTTGGCAAGGATTCACTATGGAAATATTTTTTTCACTCCGCTTTATACGCACGAACGGCTCAACATCTAAACGTGATCTATTTCACTGATATCTTGAATTTCTCCTTTTATAGCATTTGTACAACGACAAGAAGCTGTGTGAGAATCTGCTTCGGTTTTTTTCTTCTCTCCATCAGTCAGTCTTCTGCGGTTGGTCAGTGTTTATGGATGGAGAAAAAGGACTTTCGTGGCACCGAACATCATTTTGTCACTGACGGTCTCTTCTTATTGGAGATTAATATCAATTTTAACTCATTAATTACATTCAATTGGACTTGAAAAACTATTATTGGACTCCCACGGGGTGATTCTTTTTGTGGGCTTGATGCTGAGCCATTAACAAGGACTTTTATTCTTTGGCTTCGTTGAAGCTAAAAATAGCAGAAAATTTTCCTTCATCAACCAACTGTGCGGCAACAGTTGGCTGTAACGCAAACAAAAGATTGAACGGAGAAATTTCCTTCGCACTTTCCAGTCGATTTATCAGAACTGACTGTTGATAAGAAGCTTACAAGAGATTTTCTTGCAATCCTAATAAGAAATTATGATGTAATCGTGCAATGACAAACGGCAGGAAATTTCCTTCAGAAATTTCATCGAAACATCTCTCCGGAGAAATTCACAGAAATCAATTCATAACATCATCGCAGGCAGCATAAGAAACTAATTAAAAATTCGCGAATTCAAAAGAGAAGCAATCAAAGAAGACATAAAATGTTGAATCACGTGCTTCAGTATGCCACACAGCCCTCTAGACATGAAAAAAAAATCAGTTAAGCATTTGATGTGCGATTTGACGTGCCAAATGGAGGGACGCTTGTCACCACAGCAAATTGGAAGCAAAATAATTCAAATCAATCTCTGGTTTCAGCAACATTTCTTCGCCTGTAGATTTGAAATGCAAAACAGCAACTTTGAAAAAAGACTTGATTTAGATTCACATAAATTTCGAATGTCGGAGAATGTTTTAAAGAAGAGATACAGCATGTCTTGTGAATCAAAGTCACCAGAATGTGCTGGGGGCAAATAAATAAACCAAGCAACGGCGAAATCAACTCGCATGGATTTATCCACCGCTTCGCTAAAGACTTCAAAGTCAATTCGATTTTGAACGTCTTGTACTGTTCTCATGTCCGACCATATCTTGAGCACTGCAGCTTCGCAGAGTCTCCGTATACGGCTGACGCAATCAGAAAGATGGAATCGGTGCAGCAAAAATACACGGCGTTGGCTTGCCGGAGAATAATTCCCTGTCGTCAACTGGCTTATGTATGTCGATAGATGTCAATTTATAGTCGTTACAATTCGCCAGAGATTTATAAAAATTGAAATCAATTACTTACAATCAGCAACATTCATTATGATGCTTTGGATTCAAAAAGTCAACGAATGTTTCAACATAATCTTCTTGTTCTATCTTTAGTCGTCGTCGAAAATCTTATTTAATAACTTTTTGAGATTTTCATGCTGTTACATGTCCAATGCACCATCCCACTTATGCTTTCAATTCTAGTGAAGTTTGTAGTCATTGCAGAATCGTGAGAATTCATTTGGAAACAGCGATTCGCAATGTTTGCAAAAAGAAACTACAAATCGATCTTACTCTTGAATTATTTCTTTACATTTCAAATAATATTCCTAAAGAAGAATTGCGACGCAAAGGCGTAAACGCTGATAATTGATATTCTTAAGGTTTATTAGATGTATAGTAACTTTTGGTGACGTTTATAAAGTTTGAGACATCAAAAAGTGGATAAACTTTACCTTGATGGTGTTTTGCTAAAATTTGTTACAAGTTATAAAACGTTTTAATTCAGTCATAGTTTCTTAAAGTTTGTTTTCATTTCGTATAAACTTGTATGCGCTACGTTCCTTTATAGAAACTGTCAACACCGGGTAAACTTTAACCTAGATTTTTATAACCATCCAAGACAACTGTATCATATGTTCAAAAACTCCTTTGTTCAAGCAAACAAAGTTTTGAACCGTTGTGACATCATCACCGTACGCATCTTACTAAGTAGAACCTTCTTGTCGAACATCTTTTTTCTAAGAAATCCTGCTCCACATGATCAAATCTAGAAGTCAAGTCTTTACGACTTGATTGATAGAATCAACCAAACTTAGTTAAAAAGAAGGTGACTCATCAGCCAATTAATCGAAAGAAAAGCGAAAGAAAAGAGAAAAAGAAATCAAAATTTAAATGAATCATACTGGATCATATGATAAACCGGACTATCAGCCGAACTCTAGAGTATGTAATGGGCACTCGAGTTGATTTCTTCTCTGCTTCGCATGCGAATCAGTTTGCCGGAAAAAAAATTACAATACGAACATAAATTAGAACTTCGGGGTTGAAAGGCATTGCCAACGCATGCTTCTTGTTATACAACAGCGTCAATCAGTGGTGTTTCTGTATGGAACATTGCTAACAATTTTCTGAAAAAAGTTGTTCTCATTTCAAAAGTATGAAAAGACAATCGATCCATTCGAGTTGAAATGCCTTTTCACTTTCATTTGAACAATTGAGTTTACGTGCCCATAATGGCTACTGGCAGTCGCATTTGATAGCATGATTTATGAACCTCTTAGGAGATAACGAGTAAACGTATCTGTCGCGTGAATGTGTCAACTGATATCGCGCGGGATCAGATTTCAAGTGATGTCGAATTTTTTTTAGACCTTTGCAAGTTAATCACGTGAAATTTTGTTTAGTCTTGCTTATATTATCTAAACATAGAACGGGTTTCACGGTGGCAACTGGCTAGGTGCAGGCTTTAATTTTCAAAGAATCAGTATCGTCTGGACAATTTTTGTTTCCAATTGAAGAACATCACTTTTTAACAAGCTCTGAAGTCATAAGAAATCTTCCGTTGCCCCACATTCCATGGAAATGTACTAACTATCATTTACGTGCCTGCCGTTTGAGAATCTTTATCTGCTGACAATCCAAAATTATGGGCAGTCCAAACAGTTGCCATGCAAGCACTATCTTGAACTAGGTCACTTGGGTCATTGAATAGTTTCAATTGGAAACGAACGGAATTGAAGTGGGTACAAGTCAAGTTAAAAAACGTTCCAGAAACATGTTGGAAAGTGGAACATATTTTTTCTTATTACAGTAATCAATGCTAGTCAGAGATAGTTCAACGTCACGCTACTTACAGATGGTATTGCTTTCAACTTAAACCAATATCTCTGCTACAAAGTAACATATTGACAGCTTTTCACTGCATGTTCTGGATATTCCAGTTATGTTCGACGTACAGCGCACAAAATCCAATTGAGTTAACAAGCAATCAAAACGTCGTGCATTTTAACAAGCAGAGATTTTTAAGATTGACATCTAATGGATCACAACTGCAACCTTAATTTCACGCGTGGAAATTTTCAATTCTTGCACGGCAGCTGCTTGTGTCTCATCGGCAGCAGGTTATTTATTCAGCTGTTGTGCATGCAAGTGATAAATTGTGATCGCTTAACATGTAATTTAATGCAGTTTAAAATCAATATCAGCAGTGATTAATCAATATGCAACTTAGTTTCAGGAAATTCCAACGTTGCCGACCTTCCAAGAACCTCCAACAGCAAGATCGTAGTCGAATTTGGTCGAAACTTCGATGACACTCGATGACAATCGATTCTTCGGAAGTCAGATAACGAGTAAACAAGCTTTTTTATCTTTTCAAATTTGAATTCCGTTTATTTAAAATATGAAATTAAGTTTTGTTTATGTACAAATGTGTTTGCATCAATCGTCATGGCTTGTGGCTTTTTTGAGGATCACTTTGAAGGGGCGTCAATCTTTAGTCATGGCATGTCGTAGATGATAAAATGTTTAAGCAACAACAACTCTGGCGACCGGTTCAGCGGCGACAACTGCTGGGGCAGACTTTGAGACGACTGCGTTGAAGCCGTTGATTGGATCGGCATAGTAGTTAACCTTGCGGACGGAACCGTCGGCTTCGACAAGGCTGTAGAACCCCTTTACGACATCTCCTTCACGAATTTCTTCCTGGGCTTTGTTGTCTCCAGTCAAGACATCGTTGACGTTGTAGGCGAACTGGTATTGTGGGTATGCGTCGAACTCAGAGTTTCTGGCGAGAACTGGGGCGGCTGCGACCAGTGGAGCGGCACGGGCTGCAATGACAGCTGGTTGGTGGGCAATAACTGGGGCAGCTACGATGGGTGCAGCTCTAGCTATGAGTGGTGCGGGTTGAGCGACGAAGGGAGCTGAGCGGGCGATGGCAGGTTGAACGTAAGGGCTTGCCAGGTACTGTGATCCAAAGACTGAACGAGCGTAGTACGGATTAGCGGCAACATTTGCCACTGAACGAGCAGCAAGTGGTGCGTTGAATGGATAGTTGTAGGCAACTGGAGAAAATCCGGCGCTGACGGTGCTGGCGACCAACAAGAACGAGGCAAACTGATGGAGAAATTGATTAGATAACACTTTCAACTTTACAGGAGAACTCAACTCACTTTAAGCAGACTCATTGTAAGGCTTGGAAATTTATTTTTACGGGAAATTGTGAAACAAAATTTATTTCACTTGCTTCGAATGAAACGAATGTACTGAAGATTCCCTCGAATTGTTCAAATATTTATACCGAAGAAGTGTTGCAATCACATTTCGTGGTTTCTGCGATTGCTCTATCGAAACAGCCATCGAATGTGGGGAGTTGTGGGGGGTGAGTGCGTATTTTGCATGAAATTGTTTCACATTTTGCGGGTCGCGATTAATTATCGATGTGGATCACGTTCCACTGTCAATTTCTTTTGTCCGCTTCATTCGAAAAATTTCGATTTGCGCGCGAAGTGAACATGACATCTTTTTTTGGTCACAGCTTTGCCGTCTTTTGTTACAAGCCTTGGAACTAGAATTTTTTCATAGAAATTTTAGCTTTGGTTGATTTTTAGGGTATCTCGGATAAGATCGTAACTTTGTGTCATCAAACTGTTTAGTTTATGAAGTTTAAAGTGTCCTGGCTTGTCACTAGCGATGGCCTTGGACTCAAATACATATGTTACGCTGTCTGTGACTTAACAGCTGTCATGTGCATAGGATGTACCTTAGAAACAGCGAAACAGAAGGTTTTTAAGTCGCGTCATCGCGTTTCATAGCAGTTTTGCGCCCATGCCAGGAAAATGACCTGCCATTGAAATCATTCACTCGGAATTGATGTCACAATGAGATTGCACTTAAATTAGGTCAGACACAGCAATTCAAAGTGCTTTTAATTTCATTCGAAACTATTTCATACGTTTAGCATTGATAAACTAGAACTTTTTCGAAAGGCAAAGTCAGTTTGAGTCAGAAGTGACAAGGCAATGCGATTCAAATCGTTTGTAGATTGATCGCATCGATAATCCAAAATCTGAATTGCAAAAATATTCAAATTTTCCGTGGAAATATACATAGGTAAAATTTCAAAAAAGTTCTTTATTTAATAAATACTGATGAAAATAGAATCTTGGGCGGCTGTGCCATCAAGTGAATATGCGGAATGGATGGTTGTTGATGTTGTTGGCACTGTTGACGTTGGAACTGGCGATGGCTGGTTGATTTGTGGGCTCGACGACAGCATTGAATGCGTTAACGTCGTCAGCGGTGTAGGTAACTCTGCGGGTGGTGCCATTAGGTTCGGCGAGACTGTAAATTCCGGTAACCACGCCGTTTTCAAGCCGCTCTCTAACATTCTTAATATCGCCAGTCTAATAAATCGAGAACAAAAAGATTTACAATTCAAGACGGCAAGGAAATGAGATGAATTGAGTTTAGGCATAGCAATGATACCAGATGTTTCCATAAAGGTGGACTTGCATTACAATATTTAACTCCCGGAAATTCAAGATAATTACTTATATTTAACCGATTGTCATTTACACCGTAATTGAAGGCGTAACGTGCATTCGTGTTTGTGGCGTAAGTGTTGTCAGCATAAGGTCGTCGAGTGGCTGGTGCCGGTGGGATTGCCTGAAGACTGCTGGTGCCGTGTAAACTTATGGCGGGAGATTGTCATGAACACTCGGGACCACCGCACGTGCTGGTTCCGGCGGGATCAATCGTCGTAGAACGAAAGTGTTCAAAGTCGTGATTGCACGTGGGGGCGTTAAGTATCCACGATTAGGATGGTAATTATTCGGATGATTGTAGTTTGCAGGCGCGCCAAATGCAAATACACATAAAACTACTAGGATTAAAACCTGAAATTCGTCGATTGATTGAATCACTTTTGAACTTTCAAAAACTTGAACTTTTACCTTTGAGAACATGTTTGACACTTTGCTGACTTGAGTTGATGAAAATGAAGTAAAAACTGACTGAAGAAGCTAAGAATTGCTAAGTTTAAATACCTTTGAACCCTCCATAAACCAAAAGCAGCTAAAAAGTTCTCATGACACTTAACGTGAACGCCGCACTAATTAAATTTGACAAAACTCGGGAGTCAGCAAAGTTTTCTCAGTGAAACACTGTCAAAAATTTATATACATGCGAAAAGCGGTGAAATTACGCCACATTGCTATGTCAACTTTATGCAATTCGCCTTGACAACAATCAGCTTGAAATGCGATCTCGATGTGACTTGCAGATTTGTTACGGCGTGAATAAGATCGCAGCGAAATTATCACGATTTCTAGAACGATCAGAAAGTTCAATGTTTTAATCTCGTTCAATCGAATTTCGCTTATGGAACTTAACAGATAATTAGGTAACGGCTGTTAATGACAGTTAATTAACAATTTACTAGCGATCAGGCGATGAAATTGAAACTAAACAAATCTTTCAATCAGTTGAAAAGTTTTTCCGTCATTCGATGAATTCAAGTCAGCTCCTTTGTATCCGCCGACAGTTTTAATTAACACGAATTGATTTGGTGAATTGACTACACAAATTGTGAAGACAAAATTGACCAAACTGATAAAGGAAACTTGGTTTTGGTTTGCAAATGATGTGAAGTCGAGAATGTTTAATAAGAATGAGCACGTTTTGTCGATCATTCTTGCTTCATCCTTCCAGAAACTTTATGATTCATGAAGTAAGTTTTCTTGTGGAACATAACATGTAAAAATCAATGATACACGTCCGACCTAATCATTGAGCTGAGTCACTTTTATCAAATTTCTTAATTTTCAATTTGAACACATCAAATCTTCTGAAACTTGAACCCAAGCTTTAAGTTTCTTTCAAGTTTTCTTTGTTACAAAATCTCTGTACAGCCCCTGTGTTGTATATAGAAGATCGAGACACAAGTCAAACGACTGCACAATTTAGTTTCTATGTACAAAGTCAATCCAAACATGTCTAAACACGTAAATGCGTGCACGTTTATGGAAGGCAGCTAATGCACTTATGAATTTCATTGATACAAATACAAGCAACAAGTTGAGACACAGATTGCGTTATCTCTCTCATGAGACCAATAAAAATATTAATTTAATGATTTCTGTTCGAACGTGACTAATTTAATGTTTGTTTGCTGCGTTCTAGAGGCAAGCGTGTCTTCGGGTGATTTTTGACAGAATTCTCGAAATCCGAATCGCATTTTTTCTCGTTATCTTATCAGTTCCACGATTCAAAAATGTTTGTGGATTTTCGTTAAGTCAGGAAGTCATGTGCCGACGAGGGCCTGTCTCAGCGTGTTCTTATGAAATTGTCTGATTGAATTCAAACATATAATTTCGTCAGATTTTAAAGGCGATGAAATTTTATCTCAGCAGTCGCAGTGAATTTCAAATATGCCACGTGGATATCGAAATTGACAAGAATGCGGTAAATTGACGAGAATGCGTGATCACATGCTGTAGCTGCGATACATTTTTTCAAGATTTTAGATTTTGGAACTAAAACGTGCTTCAATGGGATTAGTCAATTTAAAAGTATAAGTCACGTATTCACAAAAGGAGGATCGGAGAATTTTTTATCCTAATTATATAATCTTAATACAATGTAATATGTAAATTTTCGTTGAAATTTTCAGTCTTACTTGAATTTTTTTTAACACTCTACCCTTCGTGTGTTCTATTACATTGTATTAAGATTATAAAATCAGGATAAAAAAATTCTCCGATCCTCCTTTTGCGACTACGTGACTTAAACTTTTAAATTGACTAATGCCATTGAAGCACGTTTGCAGAAAATACTTCATAAACTTCTTAAGATGCAGTTCTTACAAAACCACTGATAAGAAATTCTGAAATAAAACAGCAGCAAAAAGAAGCACAACTAAAAAGGCTATCTTAAGGCAATGATCACTAACACATGCGGTCGATGAAGCTTTGCACGCATTTAGCGTGATCACATGACACAAATGGTCATGAGTTTAGATGGAAAATTAATTTTCTAAGTCGCATGTCATAGACAAACTAAACTTAAAACTTTATTGAGTTTAAATTCTGAATTTTGTTCAGTATTATCAAAGGTTTTCCGATAAAAAACCCAAAAATTTCTTTTAATTTTAACTGCATTCTCAAAAGTGGCAATTTTTCACTCCTTCCTTTCTGAAAATCATAGTTTATCTCCAACATTTAACATAAACACAGTCTGATAAGCCCGCTGACTTGCTTCCAACTTTGCATAAGCATTTTCCACAGCCAAGCTCAATTCCACTCTATTCGTACTTTACCAATGATCAATGTGTCTGTACGCTGCTGAATTAAGTCGAAACATGCGTTGGTTTCAAGAGTAAATAGTTCAGATCGACTTTTAAACGGCGACGAGTAAATAAACAGCATGTGTGCAGTTGAAAGAGACTTCAGGTCATGGTGAAAAAGTGATCGGTGCGATTATATTGGCGAAAAGGCTCGTGGTTTTATGTGCTTTTCGTCGTCTCTAATCTAGGGTACCATGTGCAAAGTGATATAACGCCATTCTGCCGCTTTTGATTCATATAAAAGCACGGTGACTGCAGCTAAAAGTCATTCAGTCATCGATTGCAATTCATTCTCATAGTTCATATCATAAAAAATCACAACCAAAAAATGTTCAAAGTGAGTTGATCAGCGTGCAGTGATCACTAAGATTGGATACTAATTCGTGGATTTATTTCAAACAGTTCGTCGCAGTCTTCGCCTTGATCGCCGTCGCTTCGGGATCACCAATCATCGCCACCCCATACGGATTAGCCGCCCCAATTGCTTCCCCGTACTATGGAGCTGCCAAGGTCATCTCCCCAGCAGTCGTCAAGACCGTCGAATATGATGCCCACCCACACTACTCATACAGTTACTCAGTCAACGATGCCTCAACCGGCGACAACAAAGCCCAACATGAAAGCCGCGACGGAGATGTTGTCACCGGACAATACTCCTTGATCGAAGCTGACGGAAGCCGTCGTATTGTCGACTACACCGCCGACGACGTCAACGGATTCAACGCTGTCGTCCGCAAGGAAGCCGCTGTTACCAAGGTTCTCGCCCCAGTCGCTAAAGTCATCGCTACCCCAGTTTATGGTGGATATCACGGATACGCACCAGCTGGTAAGTTTTGTGCTTAAACGTTGTGAAAAATTTCTTTTAAATTTCACTACTTTCAACCAACAGCCATTGCCCACCCAGTTGCCGCTGCTTACCCAACCTACGCCCACGTCCCAACCTACGCCCAAGCCCCAGCTTACGCCCA